>JAHLWY010006338.1:0-16683 GCA_020002185.1 Paraescarpia echinospica | reverse complement strand
AGTGGAGTGAGTAGACGGTGGGCAGTAGTGGAGTGAGTAGACAGTGGGCAGTAGGTAGTAGACAGTGGAGTGAGTAGACAGCGGGCAGTAGGTAGTAGGCAGTGGAGTGAGTGGGCAGTAGGTAGTAGACAGTGGAGTGAGTGGACAGTAGGTAGTAGACAGTGGAGTGAGTAGACAGTGGGTAGTAGGTAGTAGACAGTGGAGTGAGTGGACAGTGGGCAGTAGGTAGTAGACAGTGGAGTGAGTAGACAGTGGGCAGTAGGTAGTAGACAGTGGAGTGAGTAGACAGTGGGCAGTAAGTAGTAGACAGTGGAGTGAGTAGACAGTGGGCAGTAGACAGTGGAGTGAGCGGACAGTAGACAGTGGAGTGAGTGGACAGTGGGCAGTAGGTAGTAGACAGTGGAGTGAACAGACAGTAGGTAGTAGACAGTGGAGTGAGTAGACAGTGGGCAGTAGACAGTGGAGTGAGTGGACAGTGGACAGTGGACAGTAGAGTTAGTAGACAGTGGGCAGTAGGCAGTGGACAGTGGGTAGTAGGTAGTAGACAGTGGAGTGAGTAGACAGTGGGCAGTAGGTAGTAGGCAGTGGAGTGAGTAGACAGTGGAGTGAGTGGACAGTGGGCAGTTGGTAGTAGACAGTAGAGTGAGTAGACAGTGGGCAGTAGGCAGTAGAAAGTGGAGTGGCAGTAGGTAGTAGACAGTGGAGTGAGTGGACAGTAGGTAGTAGACAGTGGAGTGAGTAGACAGTGGGCAGTAGGTAGTAGACAGTGGAGTGAGTGGACAGTGGACAGTAGGTAGTAGACAGTGGAGTGAGTAGACAGTGGGCAGTAGACAGTGGAGTGAGTAGACAGTGAGCAGTAGGTAGTAGACAGTGGAGTGAGTGGACAGTGGACAGTAGGTAGTAGACAGTGGAGTGAGTAGACAGTGGGCAGTAGGTAGTAGACAGTGGAGTGAGTGGACAGTGGGCAGTAGGTAGTAGGCAGTGGAGTGAGTAGACAGTGGCTAGTAGGTAGTAGACAGTGGAGTGAGTGATGTCTGTCAGGGTAGTGTAGACAACTACCATCACTAGCTTGTGAGGATATCTGTCAGGGTAGTGTAGTCAACTACCATCACTAGCTTGTGAGGATGTCTGCCAGAGTAGTGTAGTCAACTACCATCACTAGCTTGGGAGAATGTCTGTCAGGGTAGTGTAGTCAACTACCACCACTAGCTTGTGAGGATGTCTGTCAGGGAAGTGTAGTCTACTACCATCACTAACTTGTGAGGATGTCTGTCAGGGTAGTGTAGTCAACTATCACCACTAGCTTATGAGTATGTCTGCCAGGGTAGTGTAGTCAACTACCACCACTAGCTTGTGAGGATGTCTGCCAGGGTAGTGTAGTCAACTACCACCACTAGCTTGTGGGGATGTCTGCCAGGGTAGTGTAGTCAACTACTACCACTAGCTTGTGAGGATGTCTGCCAGGATAGTATAGTCAACTACCATCACTAACTTGTGAGAATGTCTGTCCGGGTAGTGTAGTCAACTTACCACCACTAGCTTGTGATGATGTCTGTCAGGGTAGTGTAGTCAACTACCACCACTAGCTTGTGAGGATGTCTGTCCGGGTAGTGTAGTCAACTTACCACCACTAGCTTGTGATGATGTCTGTCAGGGTAGTGTAGTCAACTACCACCACTAGCTTGTGAGGATGTCTGTCAAGGTAGTGTAGGCAACTTACCACCACTAGCTTGTGTGGATGTCTGTCACGGTAGTGTAGTCAACTTACCACCACTAGCTTGTGATGATGTCTATCAGGGTAGTGTAGTCAACTAACACCACTAGCTTGTGTGGATGTCTGTCAGGGTAGTGTAATAGTTTGGTCGGTGGGATAGGCGTGTACCACGATCCATTGCTTCCTCTTCTTAAGAACGGAGACACGAGGCTGATGTCGTCATCGAAGACATCGGCGTCGTGGCTGATAGGTGGTGGTGGTGGTGGAGTGATTGGGCGAGGGGGGTCACTCCGTGATATGGGAGCGACCGAGCATACCGGCTTTGCTGCTGCTGCTGCTGCTGCTGCTGCTGCTGCTGCTGCTGACAGGGCCTGCTGTAGAAAGAATACACGTTAGAACTTCAGCGTCATACAATATAGCATTTTCTCAACCGTTTTATACTTTTCCAAATAACGCGCATGCGTACTTCACACTAATACCATTATCTTATTCAATTATCAGCGTGCATACTTAATTTATCCCAGGCATTTTGTTTTCGAAAAAAGTTTCCGGTCACGTCAGTACATTCACCGTTAAATCTCTCTTTACATCACATTTCTCTAATATCGATGCATCTCCCGTTTCCTGACTCCAAACTGAACCTATACAACGTTTAGTTTCATGCTTTTAACGTTTCGTTTATCGTTTGTAAAAATCCTTTGTTCTCCGTTCACATTCCAATCGCGATAAGTCACGCGCAACAGATGTCACAACGCATTCCGCCTAGTCTACCGAGGAATTTGTTTAAAAAAAAAAGTTAGCGTTCACGTCAGTACATCCATTGTCAAATGTGAGTTTTACAGCAAATTTCTCTAATATCACTGCATCTCGTGTTTCCTGACCCTCCAGGGATCGTATACAACGTTTAATTTCATGATTTTAACGTTTCGTTTATCGTTTATAAAAATCCTTTGTTCTCCGTTCACATTCCAATCAAGATAAGCCGTAGTGTCATGCGCCGCCGCCACTGCTGTTTGACGGCGCGCACATTTCATACACACTTTTACAGTCACGCGCAATCAACGTCTATACATCGCTCCGAACTTTTCATCAAACATGACCACACCACATAAGTCAACGCCACGGTAAGATCCAACACATTTAAACAGTTGTTGTAACTACGCGTCATGCATGCATGCATGCATTTTATCATTTAAACAGTTGTAAGTACGCGTACATGTCTCTCATTTTACTACAGTTGTTGTAAGTACACAACATGCATGTATTTTACCGTTTAAATAGTACGCATGCATGCATGCATGCATGTATTTTACTGTTTAAATAGTACGCATGCCTGCATGTATTTTATTTTACCGTTTAAACAGTTGTTGTAACTACGCCTGCATGCATGCATCTTATTTTACCATTTAAACAATTGTAAGTACGCGCGTGCGTGCATGTGTACGTGCATCTCTCATTTTATTTTTACTACAGTTAAGTACGCATGCATGCATGCATTTTACCGTTTATGTCTCATTTTATTTCATCATTTAAACAATGCATCATTTTATTTTACCGTTTAAACAATGTCTCATTTTATTTCACAACTATTGTAATGCATCATATTTTACAGTTTAAACAGTTGTTGTAACTACGCCTGCATGCATGCATTTTATTTTACCATTTAAACAATTGTAAGTATGCATGTGTACGTGCATATCTCTCATTTTATTTTTACTACAGTTAAGTACGCATGCATGCATGCATGCATTTTACCGTTTAAATACCATGTCTCATTTTATTTCATCATTTAAACAATGTCTCATTTTATTTTATCATTGTGTCTCATTTTATTTCACAACCATTGTAATGCATCATTTTATTTTATCATTGTGGTTCTCATTTTATTTCATCATTTAAACAATGTCTCATTTTATTTTATCATTGTGTCTCATTTTATTTCACAACCATTGTAATGCATCATTTTATTTTACCATTGTGGTTCTCATTTTATCATTTAAACAATGCATGGTTCTCATCCTTTGTTTAAAATGTATTGTGGTTTTAGTTCATAGACCGATCCAACTGCCTACAACCGGCACATTATCACGGACGACCAAGCCGACATGCACGGTCGCTCCTTTCACCCTCACGTTGCCTCCTACGCACGTCATCACGCCGACAGGCACTGACAGCCATCACCACCACTACGACTCTGAAGACGACATCGCCGATCTGGCCAGAGTATTCCTCGTCAAGCAGCCCAACGGGCTATGGACAATAGGGCGACCCGTTGGCCGCGGGCGAATGCTGGCCGAATGCTCGCCTATCATACTGCTCCGCAATAAATATTTCAGTCACTACTCACGTTTTCACGCGTCTGTGTCCAATGCATAAACACCCTACTGAACATTAGTGTATTTATGCATTTGATTTTCATTGTAATCCCACGACTAGAACGTATTTAAACGCACAACGCATTGGTTTCGTTTTAATCCTTCCACCAGAACGTTGTTTACCGTTAGCCAGCTATGCTGTCATCCAGGGGTCAAAGTCCACTAGAGCAGCAGCCGGCCTTAATCGCTGCAGCAGCAGTCGTCGCTCTTATCGTTGCTGTCAACATAGGGTACAGTGCGCCATTCATGACCAAAAAAAAACTGCACACAGTCATTTCATAGTGGTTATATATTACCGCAATAAACGCATTATTGCTTACGGCAGCACGCTCTAGGTACGGCGTTGATTGCTAGGGTCGAATCAAATCTTTCGATCCCTAGGCGAACGCTCTCCTAAGAGCAGTGGTTTTACCCCGGTTATACCGCCGCTAGGGGGAATCTAAAAAGGGTCGACGAACGGATTCGGACCCGGAATCTTTCGATCCCTAGTCGCATACTCTCCCAGGAGAGCTAATCCGTCGTCGACGTTTATACAATGGTTTTATCGTGGTTGGCTATATATTGGCGCAATAAACGCACTCTATGTACGACGTTGATCGCTAGGGGGGCGAACTACAATCCTCTCTACACTCACCGCTAGGTGTATGGTTTATACAATGGTTTTAGCGTGGTTAGCGCAATATTATTGCTTACGTCAGCACACTCTAGGTACGACGTTGATCGCTAGAACTAAAATACTCTCTGCACTCACCGCTAGGTGGCAACTCTAGTGTAGGGGTAATCAATCATCCAATTAGTATCAAATTTTATACTTACATAGTTGCATGGTTTTAGCGTGGTTAGCGCGATAAACTCATTATTTATATTTTTTATATTTTTTTATATATTTTTTTATTATTTTTTTTATATATATATATTTTTTTTATATAAGTATTTTTTTATTTTTTATAAGTAGGGTTTTATGACCGTAACTACCCGCTAGGTGGCATCACTTGCCTAAAATACTCTCTGCACTCACCGCTAGGTGGCATCTCTCTAGTGTACTGTCAATCATCCAATTAGTATCAAATTACATCGCTCATCAATCACGTTTTTTATAAGTAGTTTTCCCAAACTCATTAGTGTCAACCACAAAGCCTTTGATCTTTTTTTATGCATAGGATTAGTCTCGCATTTTTGCTGACTCAGCGATGTGCAAAAACTCATTAGGGGTCATTAAATTCTTTTTTATAAGTAGGCTTTTGAGATCGTACAGGTCTTACTATCTACTCGCGTTGGTTCATTTCACTATGAGTATTTTGTGAATCAAAGTAGACCCCCTTTCAAAATCTTGCATCCGACCCACTGCACCAGTCTTTATCTGCACAGTTTTATTAGTGTTGACAGCGAGATTGCCACACTCAGTCAACGTTAACACGTGGCTTGAATATGATCTGTCGGAAAACTGACAGGCGAGAAATATTACATACATGCGCGGGCTTGCATGGCACAATAGTATACCGTATAGTGGTCGAGTTCTTCTTTAATCAAGTTTATTGGTTGGTATGTTTGGAACGTCTGTGATTAGTTCTAAGACTAATTAGATAGCGTATTCAATACTCACTCTCCAGACACCAAATATTACATGCCACTGCTGTGAGCCTAGTTAAAAGTGCTACATCAGTTGATTCAACCCATCACAAATCTGGTTCTTTTGTGTCATTATAATGTAGACCTGACGTGTGAATAGCTTAAGTATTATCCTACGTCTGATAATGTGCTGAAGGTACTTGTCGAGCAGACAATTATCATTCAAACCACTAGTTAAACTTGTCGGCCGCATGGATTCTGAGAGAAAGCAAGGAACGTCGACATCAACATAGAAACACGTGAATAATCAGACGTCGCACTCATATGAATACTCCAATTTTGAGATCCGTTTGGGTTAATATATGAACAAATATAAAATAAATTAACGTTTTCTTCTGGTGCTTTTATCAACACTGCATATCTAGGCTTGGTTTTTTTAATGAACGAATTTGAATCAACATGAGCAAAAAATTCGAATTGAGGAGACACCTTTAAGTTGACCTAAGTGATTCGTTTTGCTCGAGTAGGCCTACGTCAAACTAGTGATTGACCCGCGTGAACGCATGTGAGATCACACAGAAGTTGGGTCTGTTTTCTGACCCAACTTCTGTTATGGTGTAATATTCCGACATAATACAAACACTAGTCATCATAGAGGAACAAACATTTATCTTACGGTTCCACATGAATCGAATTTTATTCAAAACAACGAATGCGAATGGGCCTACAAGTCGACTAGGTTTCGCCGAGCTTGGGCTCGTTTTCAGAATAATTATATCGAATGCAACCAACGGGAGATAATCTACACCAATAAACATACATAGCAAACATATATTGTATCCAGCTACATAAAGTAACGTGTATAATCTCATAATATCACTAGAATATCGATATATGAAGGAGTTGTACAATTTATCATAACAACTTAAATCAGTCAGAAAGTTTCCGTTGGTCCCGCTAGTTCAGTGCGTAGGCGCGTTGGTTACTGGTCATTCATTTTACAATCGAGCATTAGTGCTCAAGATTGCATCACTGGTGGTGAGGGCGCCGGCAGATGATGTGATCGATGCATCAGTGGTGGTGGTTGTGGTTGTGTCAACGGTGGTGGTGATTGCTGCGTCAGTAGTGGTGGTGGTGACAACGGCGTCAGTGGTGGTGGTGGTGACGACGGCGTCAGTGGTGGTGATCGCTGTGTCAGTAGTGGTGGTGCTGTTGGAGGTGACGACAGGCATCAGTGGTGGTGGTGGTGGTGGTGGTGACGACGACGTCAGTGGTGATGATCGCTGTGTCAGTAATGGTGGTGCTGGTGGAGGTAACGACGGCATCAGTAGTGGTGGTGGTGGTGGTGGTTTCAATGGTGGTGGTGATCGCTGCATCATTAGTGGTGGTGCTGGAGGAGGTGACGACGGCGTCAGTAATGGTGGTGGTGGTGGTGGTGCTGGTGGTGGTGGCGACGACGATGTCAGTGGTGATGATGGCCGTGTCAGTAATGGTGGTGTTGGTGGAGGTAACGATGGCGTCAGCAGTGGTGGTGGTGGTGGCGGTTGTATTAACGGTGTTGGTGATCGCTGCGTCAGTAGTGGTGGTGCTGGTGGAAAAGGGCGCAATATAAATATACATAATATTATTATTACATATATGATGTATCCATTTTATCAGCATGTCTGCAACAAGAAACATCTGTTTATTTTTTTATCAAAATGCTGATACCTTTTTGGCAAATTATGAGTCTAATAAGACGCATATATTATGCAAGTTATGGAAGTAATTATTTTTTGTAGAATTTTTTTTTTTTTTTTAAACATTTGTGTTAGCTTTGTTATATTCTGAGGTTTCCAATAGGAATTGATGTACAGAGAAACCAATGTGACACAGGGTTAGTGTCATAACAAGTGGCATGTTTGTCGTAACACGTGGCACAGGGTTAGTGTCCTAACAAATGTCATGTATGTTGTGACAGGTGACACAGGGTTAGTGTATTAACAAATGTAATGTCTGATGACAGGTGACACAATGTTAGTGTCCTAACAAGTGTCATGTTTGTTGTGGCAGATGGCATGCTAAGTGTAGTAACAAGTGTCATGTTTGTTGTGACAGGTAACACAGGGTTAGTGTTCTTACAGATGTCATGTTTATTGACAGGTGACTCAGGGTTTGTGTCAATAAGTGTCATGTTTGTCATGAGAGGGATAGTGTCATAACACGTGCCTGTTTGTTATGACATATGACACAGGATTAGTGTCCTGACAAGTGTTATGTTTGCGATGACAGGTTAAACGGGGTTAATATCCTAAAAAGTGTCATGTTTGTCATGACAGGTGACACATAGTTAGTGTCCTAACAAGTGTCATGTTTGTTGTGACAGGGGACACATAGTTAGTGTCCTAACAAGTATCATGTTTGTCATGCCAGGTGACACAGCGTTAGTGTCCTAACAATTGTCATGTTTATCATGACAGGTGACACAGAGTTAGTGTCCTAACAATTGTCATGTTTGTTGTGACAGGTGACACATAGTTAGTGTCTTAACAAGTGTCATGTTTGTTGTGACAGGTGACACAGAGTTAGTGTCTTAACAAGTGTCATGTTTCTTGTGACAGGTGACACAGCTACAGGAAGAGTTGTCACGGATGCGCACGTATGAACAGAAATGTACTACTCTGAAGGACGAGAAAAATGCACTGGAGAAACGACTGTAGAACCTTGAGTTGGCAAACAACGGCAACGTGACATCCAACAGCAACATGACTGCCACTGGTGAGAAACTGGGTAATGGGTCGACAGTTAGTGGTAAACCGAATGTGTTCTCGGCTGTTACGGTGTGTTCTTTCAGTGTCGATTTTCTGTAAGTAAAACTCACACAGCAGGTACAAATTGTGCAGTGAGCAGAGCGTTCGCATGTACACCCTGTATATATGAATGCATGCATATGTGTGTATACACGAGCACACACAGACATATTCACACACACGCACCAATGACTTAGATTATGTTAGCGTTCTTCTGTTTGGGCAGACTGTAATGTTTTCTACCTCCCATTTTCACTCCCCAGTTTGTTGCTCTGTTTTAATTAAAGGTAAGTTTATTTCAGACTCAGTCCTTAATATAAGGAAAGTTCCATAGGCATAAATGTACAATCCACACACAAAACTAAAGCTGCCCAATTCAGATATGTGCATACATTATTCCATTTCCCTCACAACCCCACCAAATATCTCTTCACACCTGTTTTCCATCTTGGTTACAATCGTCCTCTTCTACCCCCACTCTGACGTCATTCTACCCCCCCACTCCGACGTCATTCTACCTCCCACTCCGACGTAATTCTACTTCCCACTCGGACGTCATTCTACCCCGCATTCCGACGTCATTCTACCCCCCACTCTGACGTCATTCTACCCTCCCTCCCATTCCGACGTCATTCTACCTCCCATTCCGACGTCATTCTACCCCCCACTCCGACGTCATTATACCCCCCACACCGACGTCATTCTACTTCCCATTCGGACGTCATTCTACCCCCCACTCCGACGTCATTCTACCCCCCACTCTGACGTCATTCTACCCCCCATTCCGACGTCATTCTACTTCACACTCTGACGTCATTCTACCCCGCCACTCCGACGTCATTCTACCCCCCACTCCGATGTCATTCTACCCCCCACTCAGACGTCATTATACCCCCACTCTGACGTCATCCTACCCCCACTCAGACGTCATCTGCAGTGTTCGTTAACTATTGCCCTTCCATGTTTTCCTCGTATGTGACCAGCCACAGCCAAGTGGGTATTAACTTTTTGATTCATATTATGTTTTAATTTATGGGTTTGTAAATGTTTGTATTTTATTAGTTTTATTTGTCGAGGAAAAGTGAAAAATTAGATTATAAGTTTGCATTTACGTAAAATCACAAAATTGATTGGATGTGACTATTTTTCTCGTATGCAGGGTAGGCCTGTACAAGTCCGGTTCGCTGTGATGGGTCACATATTCAAATAAGCAACTCCTCGCTCCCCCGTAAAACCCTTTCCCACCAAACTACCCCCCCCCTATTAAGATCGTCAATAAATCGTTTATGTGTTGTTTCTGGTTGTTTCAGTGTTTGGTCATCCAACTGCTCAGTGCGACGACGATCAGACATTTTAGCAAGCGCCATCTCTCCGGTGCTGCTCTGCCGGCAATTGCACCACCCGCTCTGGTGCACACGTAATACTGCAAGACAGCGGAACGTTTCCGTCAGGATCTTATGCTTGTTTGGCAGAAGTGCCGAAAAATCTGCCACATCTTGCCATCAGCGATTGTGAGAAATGTGTCAGCAAGAAAGAGGCCATCCTTTGCTGATTTATACTATTCATGTTTGGACACGTGTCCAAGATCGGCTCATGGTGGCCGTACGTCTTTCAGTAGTCCGTGTTAAGATATGTGCTCATGAAGGTGTTGCACCTCCGCCTCCAAAATTCCCCGCCTCCAACAGGCCCCGCTTCTAAGGCGTGTACCATGACGTTGTAGCAGCAATTGATGAAATATATGCTAGCTACAAATGCTTTGAGCATGTCGGCAAGTCGTCGGAGAATATATTAAATATGTGGTGAGATTATATGTTATGATGTTCATTGAGTTTATGAAGGAAGTCTCCCGAGTGTAAACATGCTGATGCAGTGAACTGTTTTTGCCCATGTCTGTTTGCTCTGAGTAGGCGTATACGATATATTTATAGATATCTCCATCTGCTTTGTGCATAGGTCTGTACATGCTGCTAGGATATAAACAATTTATTTATCAAGCGTTTGTATTGCAATCATTACTGCCTATGTAAATATGTATATTGTGCATGTACATACATACCGAGTTATATGTGATTTTAATATGTCACGTGGAATGTTCGTCTTGCCGAAGAATCGAGCAGCCCTGCTCTATGCTGATTGGATTCTCGGCATTTACAATATATCAGTAGTGTTTTACTTTGCGCACTTACCCCTGTTATCAAGTGATGTGCAACTATCTGTTTTCCTCTTACCTTCGAGGTAGGTAGGAAGAAATTATTGTTCCTAATGCTGTGATGAAACGTGACATAGAAAAGCTTTGAAATGAAAAAGAAAAAAGTCAACATTATTATCATATTTCAGCTTTGTACAGTTGGTCAATTTGCACTGGACATGTGACGATAATGGTCATGTTACTCCAGTCACATGATTTTACTATAGTCATGTGACTGGTCGTCAGCACTGTACATGCATGCGCAGACAAAGGAACGCATGCAGTTATGTTGATACATATGTATTATATTGTACAGCTACATCAGCGTGTATATATGCTATAAATACAAAGTCGGGCATGGTTTATCCGATATGCGTGGTTGATAATCTTAGTTAGATAGACCTTGGAAATCAAACGTTATGTTTGAAAAAATAGGCTAGACTGTAATAATATTCCAATATGATGGATACGTTGCTAAATGCAATTGCTACTTGCACAATAGTTTGGCAAGTAGATTTGTAAAATGGTTCTATTTTGTCAACTGTTTTGTAAAGAAAATCATGTAAAGACATGAACTTTACAGGTAAACATACATCACCAAGACTTGTTTTGGTTACCTCAGACATGTACAGTCAGACATGAACGTTGCACCCACAAAGAGAGTGGTTACTGTCCACCAAACCTCAGACATGTACAGCCAGACATGAATGTTGCACCCACAAAGAGAGTGGTTACTGTCCACCAAACCTCAGACATGTAAAGTCTACAGAACACGTTCAACCAATCTGAAAAAGTTGGATGAATAGCTTAATAAAAGTAGTGCATCATTAAGGATAATGCAGAGAGAGTGAGTAATGAGCATCAAGAGAGAAGGTGGAAGAAGATGACAACTGGACAGTGAAGGCTATCGTAGGGAGAAGTGGCGGGGCTGGGCAGGTACATGTATGGTGGCAGTGACAATGCTGAAGAACATAAGAGCCGATCACAGAAATGTTGTCGTCGCAATCACTATGCCTGTACCTTCGGTGGTTTCTACTATCAAACAAGACGTCTTAAATGTCAAGTCAACGGTTGATGTCACTTCAAAGAAAAACATCCATGTGTCAGGTACTACAAAGACAAATGCAAAGCAAGTTAACACATACAAAGGCGTGACGTTATTATTTCTAGTTACTATTGTGTTTTGTGCCTGTTGGATGCTGCAATGGCTGCGAATAGCCGGAGTCTCGCTCCCGATAGATTTACGACAGCTGTTGTACTTAATTCTGTAGTCAACCCGCTCATCTATAGTGCAGTGAACAGCATACTTCGCGACGACGTCCGACAAGTCTACAAACAGGTGCGATTCAGAATGTCGACATGTCATTGATGTGCAGGTATGGATATACTTAGTTAAACATAGAAAACACAAAACAATATGTTAGTGTTTGTTTGTTTGTTTGATTTGTTAATGTCACTCAAATTATGTGTTATTTTATCTGAATAATACAATGTTAAGATTTTGTTGTCCAAATGTTGCACTATTATAGACAATAAACGCACGTTTCATTTAAAAATATTGTTTTCTTACACAAACACTTAATGAAGTAGTGTTCTCTGGCTGTTAGTAGAGACGATCCATGAAGGCGGCTGATTTTATAATGACTTCGTGAAGCGATGCGATACACTGTTATAATACAATTCTTAATCCGACATGCATGTTATATGGTGGGGACTACTTTGCTGTCATTCTGTTTGGCCTAAGACTGGACACTTTTGACCCAGGCCACCATCGTTTATGAAGTGCGGATCTCGACACCGGCACATTTTCGTCACAAATAACAGCGCTATACGACTGTGATCAAATATGTTTTGCATGCCATAAAACGGGAAAATTCAGTGCTCGAAAGAAATTATTTTTATTTGTTGTAATTGTTATGGTTAGACCGTCCTGCTTTGTTAGACTACCATGAACTGATGTTTCCGCCGGCAAAGCTTTCTGGGTAATTGAAACACACACACACACACACACACACACACACACACACACACACACACACACACACACACACACACACACACACACACACACACACACACACACACACACACACACACACACACACAATGTTACATGTTTGTTTGACTTTACTAACTGATGCGACCGTCCCTCACAGTGCGAACACCTACCACCTTGTTGGCTGGTAAATTGACGAGTAGACACACAAACCACCCCGTCATTAGCACTCACTTATAGGGTACAATTTTCACTAGGGGCTGAGTACGAGTATGTGACAATAGAAAGGATGTTGAACCGGGTTCAAAATGGCGTGGAAATTTAACAAGGCTGGGAGGGCAACGTTCTGGTAGGTGATCACAGGTTAGTGGTATAATATGACAACATGTCACTCGAAGGACATGGCTTCGGGTGGAGTCCACGTTGCGTATTTTGCTCCGTCCCTTCAAAGATCTGTCTCTGGCTCTGGCTCTGGCTCTGTTTTGTCTGCTCTCGGTGTGTCTTTATCGTTCGTTCAACGCAACTACCTTCCATTCTTGTGTTTCTTCTTTCTTCTTGTTATGTTCTGAAAATGTGCTTTTCACTTTACTCCCTGGCAGACCTGGTCAATCGAACACCATATTGACTTATCTGGGAAGAATTCAGCCACGTTTCCTTCGATTAATGCGCGATGACTATTCGGACATAAATATCCACCACTCTTTATTGCCAGTTACTCATTCCTACAGCTAAGTGAAATGGAGCAACGTTGAGTGAACGAACATGCCCAAGGATCGACACGGCAGCACAGGATTCGAACCCGGGTGCTCTCCAGTGAGAGTCCGATGCTGTAGCCACTGCGCCACAGCGCTTTACACATTCTCCGGACCCAGTTGTTCTCTACTACCTGTGACGTCTCCTTGCGTCTCTCTCGCAAAACAAATGTTCCCAGCTCAAGCCAATAACACGTATGCTGACCACATTTATTCACAAACGCGCCTGTAACGGTTGAAGACAATCACTGTAGAACAAAGTCAAAGACAATGGTGTTTTGCACAGTTGGCAAATCAGCTGAGAAATAATACTGGAAGTTGAATTGACGTTTACAATAACGCACGACGATTAAAATATTGGGAACGTTTCGTGTGTTTTGAGTGAGATAATAGTTAAAATATAGGCGACTGAAGTCGGTTAGGAAAGTGTAATGAAAGTTATCAAACAATCCGAAAAAATATTGTACAATCACGAGGAACGCAATGACTGAGGGATTTGTATTCTCGATTTGTTTTCTTACGTTATTTGTTATTTAGATGGCGCCCATATCACAGTTGAATACAATAGTTGTGTCACATAAGATGGTAGGTAAATGCCCATGCATTCCTTTTGACGATCAGAATTGGAGTAGGTTTACTATTGGCAACTTTTCAGTTGGAGTGTGCATAATATTAATTAATGTATACACCAACGCTTAATAATTCATTCATGTTTCCATATATAACCATACATATATAACCATACATATATAACCATACATATAACAACTAATGCAATCATTCACATTTTGTTTCGATGTACAAGACCCTAAAATAGGTTTGATGATCGAGTAACAAAGACTGACACAATGGTTGGTGTGTTATGAACACTTTATTGGTAGCTCGATATTCTTCATTCATTCACGTTTAAGACAAGAAGAAACCGCCATGTGGCGTCGTGTTGTGATGGTAACATTTGTTCACATCGGTAGACTGTCAAATAGAGGTACGTATGATCTTACTGTAGTAGCTTAAATGTAAACTAATACAATATAAGACCATACATATTATTATAACATATTAATGATCACGATATATGCAGTTATTATTATCGACTGTGTACCAGTATATGGATTCATATGAACACCAAAGGTATAACATTGAATGAAGTACGCATACAAATACACACTACTTTTTAGACAAACACTTCCGATACACGCTACTCCTTTAAATAAACACTTCCGCTACACACCACTCCTCTAGATGAACACTTTCGAAAAACGCTACTCTTTTAAGTAAACACTTCCGATACATGTTACTCCTTTAGATAAACACTTTAGATACACGCTACTCCTTTAAATAAACATTTCCGATACAAGGTACTCCTTCTTTAAATAAACACTTCCGATACACACCACTCCTCTAGATAAACCCTTCCGATACACCCTACTCCTTTAAATAAACACTTCCGATACACATTACTCCTATACATACACTTCCGATACTCATTTAGATAAACACCCCCAGTACACGCAACTCATTTAGATAAACACTCCTGATACATGCTATTCCTTTAGATAAATACTTCCGATATGCAATACCCCTTAGGATAAATACTTCCGAATCTGAAAATATGCTGTTGGTGGCCAGAAGTATGCCTGAATGAAATGAAATAGCGTCTTACGCAATAGCGTGTCGTATACAATATTGGACAATTGAGACAACAATGACACTTTTACCGACATGATTGTCGTAACATTGAATGAACGAAAGCAGTGATGTACTTTTCCACGTAACAGAGTTAAGGATCTGTCACCATTTTAGGGCTCCAGGCCCCAAGTACGCTACAGAGCCCTGATCCAACACGATTCATAGAAGCACTTCCGTATCTATTGTGAATCACACGATTGAATCCCAGAAACATCCGGTCGAAATTAAAGAGGCACCTGTCAACTTTGAAGATAGTCACACCGTCGCCATTGTCGATGCACAACTGGTCATGTGATACGCGGATGGTCAGGCGTGACGAAATGATACCTGGTACGTAGTACATACTCTTGCTGTTGCAGCCATTGGGCAAGTCGTTCTTCCAGATGTACAAGTTGCCTGCTATGTTGTGTATCTCTGCCGCATAACCGTGGGTGTGATGACCGGAGTCACCAGCTGTAAACAGACAGCATACGTCTCCATTGATCCGATCATTACGATCTAATTAACAACATCATAATGATGAGCCAAAACTGAAAGTAGCCCTAATTATTTATTGTCGTTATAGCTGATTCTAGAGTTGAAGCAGTGAAGTAGTCGCGTTGCACAGTGTAACTGTTAGCCGTAAACGTTTACGAAACCGCGCATCGAAATTTAAGTAAGATTTGTCTGCAACATAATTTAGTGAAAAACACGCAGTTCGCGACTGTGTATGAGTGTGTCATGATCGCTCACCGTTATGCAGCTTGGTCAAGTGGCCACACACACACACACACACACACACGGTTTGCGGCATGTCAATGGCATTTCTCACAAACCATGTAAGCCCACATTCGAAATATACGACATATTACGTTTTATTTGATGACCAACATAACACATTTGCCATTTGTTAATCTACTTCTTCAATTTGAACATAACGCCTGGCACCACAGAGTGACACTCAAAACAAGCACCGTGTCCATTGTTGCTCTCGGAGTCGCCGAAGTTGAAGCTCCAGGCAGTCGGGTTAGAGAACCTCAAATGGAGAGTTAGCGACTTAGCCCAAGATGGCGGATCCAGCTGCAGGACTCCCTGCTTGGCGCACGTTCCACTTCCGCTGAGAGGCTTCAGCCACGAGAACCCAGCGCCCGTGAAGCTCATGCCATTGGTTAGTTGCGCGAACAACGTGTAGGCTTGTGATGGAGCGTTACATCCTCGACAGAATGGCTTCACTGGAACAATGTCATTGCATTGGAGTGTTACGGTATTGTTAGAATGGCTTCAATGGAACAATATAATTATATTGTGGTACAATTGTCTTGACAGACCGGCTTCACTGGAACAATATCATTATATTAGTGTTATTGAAGTGACAGAACGGTTTTGACAGAGCAACATGAACATATTTGAATGACACATCATTGTTTAGAATGGCTTCACTGAAACTACATCGTTATATTGGAGTGTTCCTGTCTAGAGAGAACCGCTTCATTGGAGAAATACTCATTCGAGTGTTGCATCCTTGACAAAAACCTTCACTAGAACAATATCATTATATTGAAGAGACACTGTCTTTATAGTACGGCTTCACTCGAGCAATATAATCACATTGGAGTGTTACGGTATTGTTAG
>JAHLWY010006337.1:0-41161 GCA_020002185.1 Paraescarpia echinospica | reverse complement strand
GTGGATGCACTGACGTGAACGCTAACTTTTTTCCTAAAACAAATTCCTCGGAGAGTAAACGGAATGCGTTAAGCGCACATGTGTGACATCTGTTGCGCGTGACTTAACGAGTTGGAATGTGAACGGAGAACAATGGATTTTTATAAACGATAAATGAAACGTTAAAAGATCGAAATAAAACGTTGTATACGATCGCTGGGGGATCAGGACACACGAGATGCATAGATATTAGAGAAATTTGCGGTAAAAGTCACATTTGACAATGTATGCACTGACGTGAACGGTAACTTTTTTCCGAAAACAAAATGCCTGGGATGGATGGAGTATGCACGACGATAATTGAAAACGATAAGGATATGAGTGTGAAGTGCGCATGCGCGTTATAGTGTAGACAATGACATTTCAAAAACAACAAACGAAACGTTAAAAGCACGAAACTAAACGTTGTATAGATTCTCTGTGGAGTCAGGAAGCGCGAGGTGCATCGATATTAGAGAAAATCGACGTAAGGAGAGATTTAACGGCGAATGTACCGGCGTGACCGGATACTTTTTTTTTGAAAACAAAATGTCTGAAATGTACGAGGAACGCACGCTGATAATTGAGTGAGATGACGTATTAGGGTGAAGTGCGCATGCGTGTTATTAGGAAAAGGTATAAAACGGGTGAGAAAAATTGTATATTGTATGACGCCGAACTTCTAACCGTGTATTCTTTCTACAGAGCAGCAAGCAGCAGACGTTCTTCCGCAACATGGCGGATGAAAGTCAACAACAACAACAACAAACAAAAAAGTCGAGGGCGCCGCGTAAGCAGTCGATGAAGGCGGCGGCCAGCAGCAGTCAACCTTCGGCCAGCAGCAGTCAACCTTCGGCACTGATTGCAGCCTTGTCAACGGGGGTGTCACCACCCGTTAAGCGCCCCGTTACGCTGATCGCGGCCCCGTTGACGGTCGGCCGAAAACGGAGCGCCGAAGAGGCGCGCTTGGAGCAGCACCCCGACGAGTCGGCCGAGCAGCCCCCGGTGCTGTCGCGGAGCGGTTCTATGGAGCGTGAATCGGCGGCGTCGACACGCGCCACAGCGGTGAGTCTGAGACATCTGAAGTGCGCCGTCAACGGCGTATATAGAATCTTGTCGCCCGTTACGATCGACGCCGTCTCGTACAAAGGCGAGCCCGGCACCACCTATTTGGGATGTTCCCGGTGTCGCCGGAAATTACAGACAAACAAAGACGGGACCCTGATATGTCGAACGCACGGAGAAGTGTTTGTACCGAAATATTTCTTCGCGTTGCGTGTGGTGGTGAAGGACGGCGAGGAGGACGAAGATGAGCTTTGGCTTACGTTGTTCGATAGCCAAATGTCTAATCTCGTCGAGTTCACGGCCGAGTACCTGACGGAATTAAACGAGGAGGATCTTCGTGATACCGTGCTCGAGTTAACCGGTACTAAAGTGGAGATTAGTGTGCGGAAGACGAGTTGGTACGGGGACCCTTCGTATACAGTCCGCACACTAAAAAGATACGTCGACGACGACTAATGTTGTTGTTGTTGTTGTGTTGTTTGTAGGAAGAGAAGGAGGAAAATTGGCCGCTACTGGTAGATTTATTGAAGCACGCCAACGAACGACAACGAATGAGAGATCGTCAGGGACTGGAACTAAGCGAGCAGAGATTTTAACTATTAGCCGACACGGCCGAACAATATATAAGAGCGTTTTGGTTGGCCTATGAAGCGAGCATATTTCGTAGTAGTTTGATGTACTAACAGTTGTGCCTTTATATGCTTTAGGATGTGGATATGCGTGCCGTACTCCAAACAATGCTTGCAAACAACGACAGGATTCGCGCTCAGTACGATCAGGTTGCTTCGTTCGTAAGAACGTTATTGGACCAGGGTATACAGGGGGCGATACAGAGGGATGAGGAGAAGGCGAAGGAGAAGGAAAAGAAGGAGGACTAATCATAATAATGTGTTTGTAGGACGCTCTGATGCAACACACCAGACGCGAGTGTATGAGTGACTTCCTACACGCGTTGCTGACGGTGATATCACGTAAAGAGTAGAACTGCTTTGTGCTGTAGGGCAGTGGCGGAGGAATACGTGACGCTCACGTATTGGAGGCGATAATCGAGGAGGCGCTGGGATCGCCCCGAACACGCCCCCCTCCACCGACGTATAACGACAGCCTGGGATCGTCGTACTGGAGCGTAGCGGAGGAACTGGGGACGTGTCAACGGCAACTCGTCGTGCCGAGCCGGAGTCAGTTGATCGTACGTTACGAACGATTGGCTATGGATCTCATCGCCGAGACTATCGGCGAAATGGTTCTGGAGAAGGCGCGGGATCATTGCGGAATATGCGAACCGAATGAAGGCTGCCCCTACGTTCACATGTCCGGCTATCGCGCAGGACGGCCGAATCGCGTCTACATGCAACGTTTCGTTAAGCCGGGGTGTATTGTGACGCGGTATTTCAACGAGGTCATGGAAACGTTCCTACGTCGATCGCTCATTCCGTGTTTTACGAGACTAGTGCATATACTAAGCGAGACTACTGTGTCGATTTCTTCCGGTGAACAGCAGCCGCAAACGGGCCGTGCAGGAGAATTGTATTTGGTACAGTTTGTCTCGAACTGGTTGTTGGGGACGAATTGGCGTGATTATATGAATCGCGTGCAACTCGAGTCGGCCGTGCACACGTACGTGCAACGCCGGAGCGGACTGGAATGAACGAACACTAGTAGAATAGAGAACATTTGCTTGCTATTGAAACGAAGGCTTCACGCTGCTGCTGTGTTTGAATGTTGTAAGAGTACCGAATAAAACGTTGAAAATGTTCTTCCCGTTTCCGAGTTACCTAGTTAGAAAAATTACCGCTAGGGTTAGAAACACTAGTTAGACAAACCACCACCACACAGTTAACAAAAACCGCATTCCACCGCTAGGGTTAGAAAAATGTTCCCGCTATTTAGAAACAACCGCTAGGGTTAGAAACACTAGTTAGAAAAACCACCACACATTTCACCGCTAGGGTTAGAAAAATGTTCCCGCTAGGGTGTACTTACCACCACCACCACCACCACCACCGTCTCCGTTATAAATAGCGACGCTCGAAAAATATCATTAGAGAGAATGCCGCTACCATCACCACCTACTAGATGGCAATGTCCGAAATGTGGGCGCTATTTCGCGAAGCAGTCGACGTTAGATCGACACGTAAAGAGTTCGAAAATATGCGGCGACGAAGCGCTATGCGTAAAACGTCGAGAGTGTCCAAAATGTGGCAAGCTATACACCACGCGTCAAGCTATGCTACGACATCTGAGGCTGCAGTGTGGCCGTCCGCCACCTAGTGAATCAGTGGTGGAGGAAGAGGCCGCCGCTAGGGCGTCGCCCGACGATCTACAGCGTGTCGTAGACGAGCACCGGCGTAGCATAGAGACGTCGGTGGCGCGCGGCGTCATACAGTCGCGTTACAACTATCGTATGACCGCCTGTACGAGTACGCGCGTACTCGAACCGCGTCTGAGGGAGATGTTTCGCGCGCAAAAGAACGCGTTTAAAATTAACGTCAGTTATGGTTTTGTATTACGCCACAAGGTGTCGGGTCGGTACCGATATTTTCATTCTTCGTGTAACTGTTGCGGTCGCCTCCTCGAAACACCCGCCCTAGTTACCGATAGCCGTTCATTCGAACGATTCCTCGACGCCGTGCGCACTACCGACGTACTGCAGTACGCCATCGCGCAGCGTCCCGATTCGGGATGGATCGTCGAGCTCGTAACTAACGCCACCTACTTCGTGAACGTCATCATCAATCATCCTATCGGCTGCGTTGGCGTGACGACGCTTCCCGCCTACGTGCGCCTCAACAGGTCCATCGTGTCGTTGACGAACGATGTTCGAGGCGCGCCCTACGACGACCATCTGTGTCTCTTCCGATGCATCGCCCTTCACCTGCAAGGTCACCGACGAGGCCAAAGTATCCGCCATACGAACCGTTTAACGAGAGACGCTAAACGTCTGCACGCGCGGTATCGTCGCGACACGGCGACGACCTCGAACGGCGGCGTCACTGCTGTAGGTTGTGACATCGGGCGACGGCGGCGGCGTAACAGGCGCTTTTGGCGAAGGCGCACGGACTGATGCCGCGACCACACATGTTGTGCGTGGCGACGTTGTCGTCGACGCGTCCGGGAGGACAATCGGCCTACGGGGGGTATACGTCTCCCTTGTAGGCAGTTGGATCGGTCTATGAAATAAACAAAGGATGAATAAAATGAGTGAGATTGAAATAAAATACATTGTTTAAATAAAATGCATACTTATAAATAAAATGCATGCATGTTTAAACGGTAAAATGCGTACTAGTATGCATTAAATAATAAAAACATGCATGCATACTTATAAATAAAATGCATGCATGTTTAAACGGTACAATGCGTACTAGTATGCATTAAATAATAAAAACATGCATTTAAACGATACTAGTATTTAAATAAAACAACAATAACTACGTGCATGTAAATAAAATGCATGCATGTTAAAAATATTTAAATAACAATACAAACGTGCATATAAATGCATGTATGTTTAAACGGTAAAAACTAGTAAAATTTAAATAATACAACAATAAACAACGTGCAATTAAATAAAATGCATGCATGTTATAGTAAGCACTGTTTAAATACGTTACAACAATGCATTTAATGTCTTACCGTGGTTTCGTTGTTGTGGACATGTTGTTAGAGTGATGGGTGGAGACGTCGTGTTTTCGTGGTTGTAAAAGTGTGTATGAAATGTGCGCGTCGTCAAAACAGCGGTGGCGGCGCATGACACTACGACTGATTTTGATTGACATGTGAACGGAGAACAAAGGGATTTTAACAAACGTTAAACGAAACGTTAAAAGTACGAAATAAAACGTTATATACGATCACTGGGGGGTCAGGAAACACGAGATGCGTATATATTAGAGAAATTCGCGGTAAAAGTCACATTTGACAGTGGATGCACTGACGTGAACGCTAACTTTTTTCCTAAAACAAATTCCTCGGAGAGTAAACGGAATGCGTTAAGCGCACATGTGTGACATATGTTGCGCGTGACTTAACGAGTTGGAATGTGAACGGGGAACAATGGATTTTTATAAACGATAAATGAAACGTTAAAAGCGCGAAATAAAACGTTGTATACGATCGCTGGGGGATCAGGACACACGAGATGCATAGATATTAGAGAAATTTGCGGTAAAAGTCACATTTGACAATGTATGCACTGACGTGAACGGTAACTTTTTTCCGAAAATAAAATGTATCCGCCATACGAACCGTTTAACGAGAGACGCTAAACGTCTGCACGCGCGGTATCGTCGCGACACGGCGACGACCTCGAACGGCGGCGTGCGCCTGAACGAACTGGATCGCGTGGAGACGGTTTTCGGCATCAACGTCGTCGTCTATCGTCGACTGACGAACGACGTCGCCGAACTAGTCCGTCGATCGCTCGAAGTGCACCCCACGATGCTGAACGTCAACCTGTACGAGTCGCACTTCTCGTACATAAGCGATCGGCACGCGTACACGAAAACGTACAAGTGCGGGAAATGCGGCGGCGTCCTCTGGCGGAACGCGCGCGAGTTACGACGTCACGAAGCGACGTGCGAAGGCGCCGTTCGTCACGTGTTCCCCGGCGGCGTCTACCGACCGACGGCGTCCGTATTCGAGCGGCTCGACGACGAAGGCATCGACGTCGGCGACGACGACCTGCGCTACTACCCGTACCGCGCGACGTTCGATTTCGAGTGCTATTTCGCCGATAACGATCTGCCGACGGATAGCGACAAATGCCGCTGGATCGCGCGACACGAACTGCTCAGCGTGAGCGTCGCGTCGAACGTGCCCGGTCACGAAGCGGCGCGCTGTTACGTCACGACCGGCGATTCGTCGGAACTCGCGCGTCGCCTCATCGACGACCTGGAAGCGGTGAGCGCGGCGGCGTGCGCGATTCTACGTCCCCGCTACGACGCGACCTTCGAGGCGCTCGACGCGCTCGACGCCGACTGGCGGCGACGATGCAACGACGACGACGACGCCGACGCGTCACCGTACGCCACTCTCGCCGACCGGCTGTGGACGTACCTTCGTCAAATGCCCGTATTGGGTTTCAATTCGGGTAAGTACGACTTGAACGTCGTCAAAAAGTACTTGACCCCCTGCTCATAACCGACGACGCGCAGCACACGTCGTCGGCGTTTACCATTAAACGTCAGAACAATTACATGTGCCTGTCGACGACGACGTTGAAGTTCCTGGACATAACGAATTACCTCGCGCCCGGCGTTAGCTACGATCGCTTTCTGAAAGCGTACGGTTGCTCGGCAACGAAGGGCTACTTCCCGTACGAGCACATCGACGCGTTGTCGCGTCTGGACGAAACCGCCCTGCCGTCGCGCGAAGCTTTCTACAGCCAGCTGAAACGCGAGGGAATCTCCGCGGAGGCGTACGAGATTTGCGCGACGGCGTGGCGCGACGAGGGTATGACGTCGATGCGCGATTTTCTTGTGTGGTATAACAATCGTGACGTGGCGCCGTTTCTCGAGGCCGTCGATCGCCAGTTCGCCTTCTATCGGCGCCGACGAATCGACATGTTCAAGGACGCCATCAGCGTACCGGGGTTGACGTTGTTGTACCTGTTCAACGACCTGCCGAAGTCGATCCATTTCTCGCTCTTCAACGAACCGAACAAAGATCTGCACCGTCTGCTGCAGGCGCAGATCGTCGGCGGCCCGTCGATCATCTTCGCGCGCCACCACGAGGCCGACGTGACGTCGATTCGTGGCGGCGCGCCGTGCCGATCGATAGTAGGCTTCGACGCAAACGGCCTCTATCTATGGGCGATAATGCAGGAGATGCCGACGGGCTGGTACACGCGCCGACGCGCTGAGAACGCCTTTCGAGCGGAACGCGTGCACCGCTACGGCCGTATGGCCGTGGAGTGGTTGACGCGCGTGGAGGCGGAAACCGGCGCGCGTATACGTCACCAGTCGAACGGACGCGAGAAGCGCATCGGAAAGCACCGAGTGGACGGCTGGTGCGCCGCCACGCGAACGGCGTATCAATTTCACGGCTGCTATTTTCACGGCTGCCCGACGTGTCAGGCGCACGTGACGACGAACGCCGTCAACGGTCAACCGATGACGACGCTGTACGCCGCGACGATCGCCGTGACCGCCTACCTGCGCCGTTTCGTCGACGAAGTCGTCGAAATGTGGGAGTGCCAGTGGCACGCCGTGCAACCGCCGGCGGCGCCGACGCCGCCCGACGCGTCACGATGGCAACCGACCGCCATTACGCTCTCGACGATACTGGAGGCGGTACGCGACGGCTCTCTGTTCGGCCTCGTGCAGTGCGATATCGCCGTACCGGAAGCGCTGCGCGACAAGTTCGCCGAGATGCAGCCGGTATTCAAGAACGTCGATATTGCGCGCGACGATCTCAGCCCGTTCATGCGCGCGTACGCCGAGTCGCACGATCTCCTCACGCGACCTCAACGCACGCTCGTCGGTAGCTACTTCGGCGCGGCGATCGTGCTCGCGACGCCGCTCCTACGCTGGTATCTGGCGCACGGGCTCGTCGTCGAGCGCGTCTACCAGATCGTCGAGTACGCGCCGATAGCGTGCTTTCGCCGCTTCGGCGACGCGGTTTCGACGGCGCGCCGCGAGGGCGATATCGATCCCGATAAATCGATCATCGCCGATACATTTAAACTTCTCGGGAACAGTTCCTACGGGAAAACGATTACGCGCGTCGATCGGCACAGGGAAATCAAGTACGCGACGCCGGTCGGCGCGACGATGCTCGTCAACAATCGGCGCTTCCGGCAACTGGACGTCGTCGTCGACGACGCGCTGTACGAGGTGGCTCTGAATCAGCGTAAAATCGTCTACGGCCTGCCGATACATATCGGCTATTTCGTATTGCAGTACGCAAAATTGAGAATGCTGGAATTTTACTACGATTTCGTCGACGCCTACATTCCCCGTCCGCTCTTCCAGTACTGCACTATGGACACCGACTCGGCGTACATAGCCCTAGCCGGACGTGACGTCGACGCGCTCGTACCGGAAGAACATCGCGAACACTACTTCCGGTATCGTTCGCTCTGGTTTCCGGCCGAATGCTGCGACGCGCACGTGGACGCCTACGTACGACGACGCGTCGCCGGACTAGCGTGGGACGGCGAGGTGGCCTGCTGCGCGCGCCGACGCCTGTTCGATCGTCGAACGCCGGGTCTCTTCAAAGAAGAGTGGCGCGGCGACGGAATCGTGGCGCTGTGCAGCAAAACCTACTACTGCTTCGGCGGCGTCGCCGGTCCGAAGTACAGCATGAAGGGACTGAGCAAGCGACAGAACGCCGACATCGACGAGCACACCTTCCTCGCCGTACTGCGCGACCGTCGCAACGGCGTCGGCTGGAACCGCGGTTTCCAAGTGAAAGACTCGTCCGTGTTGACGTACGTTCAAGAGCGCGCGGCGTTGAGCTACTTCTACGCTAAACGCCGCGTGCTCGACGATGGCGTCACTACGGCGCCGATACTCGTCTAACTCTTAAACACTCGTCTAACTCGTCGTAAACACTCGTCTAACTCGTCTACTACTAACCTAACCCCCACCACCCCCCTCCCCTAGGGGTAGTTTCTGTATGTATGTGTGGGTAATAATAAACACCAACAATTGTACGTACATCATTCGTTCGTTTTTTATTTCTTCTACTATACAAGCGGTGGTTAATGAGGTTTTAATAAATCGTGTACGAGACAGTCATTGTTCACCCTATCGGTGCCGAATAGGTTCTGAAACGTCGTCAACGGCATCCCGCGACATCGGAGGAGAAGGTAGGCGACGCAATATTGTCCGCACACGTTAGAGATGACGCTCTGCAGGCGCTTGTCGTTGTACGTCCACGCGTCGCCGCAGTGGCGACGCAGGAAGGCGCGGAAGTCGGCGTGCAGCGGCGGCAGACCGTACGAATCGAAGTTCTCGCTTCGTCGTTCGGCGCCGACGAAGACGGCCACCCAGTGCTGTCCCGGTTCGCCGCCGTCGTCGGTGTTGCACACGAAGGCCGTCGGGTAGGTGGCGCCAATGGCGGCGGTAAGTAGCGCGTCTTTAGGCACGACGCCGACGACGATACGTTTAGCGTACGTATCGAGTTCCAGACGACGCATCAGTTGAAACGTATCCATGGTTACTACCAGTCGTAAATGACGTTCCGGTTCCGGTCGATTTCCATCACCGTCTCGAATTCCGCGTACACGACGACGTTCACCGGACGCGCTAGCGGCGTCTCGAAATGCATATCGACGCCCACGCACCCTTGACGCACGACGTTGAAATGATCGCCGTCGCAACAGTCGGGGGTCAGGTCGAAACCGAAGATGCTGTAGCCGGCGCCGAAGTCCGTGCGCGATACGTCGTTCCCCTCGTCCTCGAACGCCTTTCCGGTCGCCTCGAAGAGATTCATGTAGCTGCGCACGTACCGGTTGTGCGGGAAGTCCGGCTGCAGCGGCTTGCTCGGCACCTGACGTCCGTCGACGACGAGCGACAGGAAGTTTATGTCGTTGTGACGCGCGTCGAACGGATTTCTAGTGTAGTCGCCGTTGTAGGCGACGTTGTCGATCATCATCAGGAAGAGGCGTTTCGGAATCGCGCCCATGTACAGGTTCTCGTGCGTGTGCGATAGCGCGCCCGCCGTTATCGAGAACGATTTGCAGTCGACGCGACGCATCGGAAACTTAGCCGTTCCCAACGCCCACGCTTTGATATGTCCCATCTGGACGGCCGGGTTCAACTTCACTTTTCGCACGTGCAGTCGAATCGCCTGCAGCACGACGCGCCACCCCGGTACGGCTGCCGCGCCCATCAGCGAGAAGGCGTCCTTCGAGCGCACTATGCGCACTTTCGTGTCGACGCCGTTCGGTAGGTGTTTGTTTAGCATAAACGCGTCGACGTGCAGCCGTCCCATCATCTCCACCTCGTGGATATCGGCCGTCGCGAGGCGTCGCGCCTCGAAGCCGAGGTTGTTGTTGCCGAGCGTGTCCATCCGTCCGGCGGTGTCTTTGTACCACTACGACGCCGTGAGATGCGAACGTTTCGCGTCGCTACCGTAACTTAGTAACGTCTCGAGGTAGGCCCGGTACGGGTACGTATTGGTCGACGGCGTCACGAGGGTATTGTTCAGCGACACGTCGATTTGACTGATCATCGAATGCAGGAAATTGTTGACCGGCGCCACCGCAGCCGCGGCCGCCAGATCGGTACCGTCCCCCCGCGTCACTTTGAAGCGCACGTACAGTTGAATGCTCGCCAGATCCGTATAGTCTTCGCCCGAACCCGGCACGAGGAACTCGATAGGGCCGCCGGCGTCGAGAGTCGTCAGCGGCTGGTAGACGGTCCAATGACTACTCTCGATGCTCGTCTGCGTCACCGGTCCGCTGAACAGCTCCAGTTCGGCCTTCACGCCCTCGCACGTCGAGCCGTTCACGAACGCCATCGTCGTCGTTGTCGTCCGTTCGACGTCTTCCGCCTACTGACGACCGTCGCCGCTAGGCGTGCTCTCTTTATGCCGCCGCCGCGGTGGTTTTTTTTCTTCCTCCGTCGAGTTGACTTAATAGCGTATGCAGGATCGGATCTCCTCCGCGCGGCGGCGCCATCACCACCACTACGACGCGCACTCGAAAGTACGGCGAGACGGTCCACTGACCGTCGTTCTCGAGTGCGCGCTCCATCGTTACTCGTCGAATATGTCCGTTCGACGCGCTCTTTTCCGCCTACTGACGGTCGTCGCCGCTAATCGCGCTCTCTTTACGCCGCCGCGGGGACGGCGCTGCTGCGTTTGTTTCTTTTGCTTCTTCTTCTTTGGTTGCGCCGCCGCCGCCGCCCGCGGATTCAATAGGCCGTCGAGAAGATCGGCGCCGGCCTCCTTCGCGCGCCTTTTTAGCGACTGTTTCAGATTGCCGCCGGCGACGACGTCGCGCGCCACGTGCATGCCGGTGTTGAGCGCCCGTTTTCCCAACGCCATCGCGCCTCTCTTGATAAGCGGCATGGCGCTTCGAAACAGACTCCCGAAGAGATTACCCAGACCGTGACCTCGTTGACCCCGAGCGCCGACGAAAACCGGCAGCTGTCCGCCGACCTGACGAACGTAGTAGTCCACGTACGGGTTCTTCGACGACATGTTAAAACAATTTCGATTTACAACGTCTGAAGTGAAGCGTCGTCACCACCTTCCCCTGCTCGAATGGTATCGGTTGGCCGTGATCGTCTCTTATATCGACTTCGACCTCGTCGAATTGATTCCGCATCAGCTTAACGTATTGCACGCGAACGAACGATTCCAAAGAGTTGGTGCAGCAACAGAAAAAGCCCTAGTTCCAATGTTAGTGTTGACTCTAGAAACAAAATGTAGGTCAGAACTAGATGATCGAAGCTGGATAGGTTTTCTTACAGGAGTAAGCAATAAATGCAAATAAGAGGGTTGCTTATTGGACAGTGCCTGGTATGTAATGGTACAGATCTTAAATATTATACGATATCGTACAGGAAGCCAATGCAAAGACTTCAAAAGTGGTACAGAGCGAGAAAAACGAGGAGATCTTGTAACTTCTCTTGCTAGACAATTTTGGACACGCTGAAGTTTTGTGATATCCTTGCTAGCGATATTATAAAGGAGGGAATTGCAATAGTCAAGTCTGCTGCTAACAAGCGCTGTTGCAATAGTCTTAGCAACAGAAAATGACATATACCGACGAATACGGCGAAGATCACGAATATGATAAAAACAGCAGCGACATGTTTGAGATATGTGTTGTCAGAAATTGAAGTTACTATCAAAGATCACTCCTAGATTCCGCACCGAGGTTGCTGGCGTGATATACTGATTCAAAATACGCGTAGGAAAAAAACCATCCACTTTACAACGCTGCATTGGAGTACCAATAATGATCAATTCAGTTTTATTTGCATTTAATTTCAACTTGCTGTCAGTCATCCAGTGGAAGTTATCTTGAAGGCAATCACTAAGTTGGTTAAGGGAGCGATTTGTATCCGGGGTAGCCAACGAAATGTAGATCTGAGTATCATCAGCATAAAGATGATGATCTAAGTTATGTCTTTGTAAAACAGAGCTTAGTAGCGTGGTGTAAAGAGTAAAAAGCAAAGGCCCAAGAACAGAACCCTGGGGAACACCAACTAAAGCCGGCAGTGCAGCTGAAAAGCAGTTCCCAATCTTTATAGTTTGGCATCTATCAGTTAGATACGAAGAAAACCAGCTTAGAGCTGTGCCAGATATGCCGTACCACTTTAATAGGCGTTCAATGAGAATGCTGTGATCAATTGTGTCAAACGCGGCAGAGAGATCTATTAAGGTAAGTGCAGTCACTTTACCATTATTAATGTTCAAGTTAATGTCATTATGAACCTTTAAGAGGGCAGTCTCTGTTGAATGAAACTGCCTATATGCTGATTGTGACACATTAGTTAAGACATTTGTGCTAATGTGAGACCTTAGACGACTTGCTACAACCTTTTCTAGTATTTTGGAAATGAAGCTGATATTAGAAATAGGTATATAACTGTTTAGGTCTTGTTTAGGCAGAGATGACTTCTTAAGAAGTGGTGTGACAAGGGCATATTTAAAATCATCAGGAAAACAGCCAGAGCAAAGTGATGCATTTATAATATTTGTTATAGGTCCAATTAGTGTATCGAGACATGCTTTTAGCAGTATTGTTGGAAATGAATCAAGTGCACAAGATTTATTTGGGGAGGACATAATGATTTTCCTAACTTCATCAACTGTTGCAGGTTCAAATGATACAAGTTGAGAATTTACTTGTGGAAAGTCCACACTGACATTACTTATTTTATGACGTGGGAAAGCAGAACGAATAATACTGATTTAATTCTTGAAGTGATTAGAGAACGAATCACATAGAGACTTAATTGACACATGGTCAGGTAGCGATGGGGTAGGCCGCCTGTGTAGAAAGTTATTGATGGTGTTCCATAACTGACGCGGATTATCAGACTTATTTATGACCATATTTGTAAAATAATCTGATTTAGCTTTAGCCATTTGTCTGTTACAGAGGTGACATTACTTAGAATAGCGCGATCTATCTAATGGCGAGCGTGATTTGCGCCATACACGCTCTAAATAACGACGACACCTTTTAGATAGTATAATTTCGGAAGTCATCCATGGAGCCGGTGGCCTTTCTGACACCCATTTGGATTTTATAGGTGCATGTTTGTCAAGTAATGCATTGAGTACTTGACAGTACTGTTTATATAAGTCAAATAGATGTTTTTTTTTATCTGTGATAAGGTCAGATGTAAGGATATCAGCCATTAAAGCTGTAATGTCAATCCTATGAATGGCTCTGTAAGACACATTGTGTTTCGATTGTAAACGGGCTATAGAACCGTTAATATTGGCAATGACAGTATAGTGGTCTGATAACCCATCTGAAACAGTAGGTGCTTGGATATTATTACAAGTTGAACGGGTTATCAAGAGGTCAAGCCAATGGCTATATATATGTGTCGAAAAGGTAACATGTTGTTTCAAATCAAATGATGCCAGAATATCATCAAACATAGTTGTAGTTGAAGAAGGTAAATCCAAATGTAGATTAAAATCACCAAGAATGTAAAATTCTGAATGAATAACTGTCAGATTTTCCAACATTTCCTAAAAGTCTTCAAATAAATTGGCCGGATGTCCTGGAGGGCGATAGATACAAACAAATTGTGCGGAGAAAGAAGAATCTGAAATTTCTGCACAGATAGACTCAAAACTAGAGTATTCAGGGTTAGAATGTAATTTAACTTTGAACTGCTGTGATAAAAGAAAGCCAACACCACCTCCACGGCCGACTAAACGTGGTCGATGGTGAAAGGTGTAACCAGAAGGGGAAACGTCAGCAATGCATGCATGTGTATCATGTGGTCTGAGCCAGGTCTCAGTTACAGCTAGAATGTTTATTTTCTTTGAAATTAATAAATCACAAAGTGAGGCTGTCTTATCTCGTACAGATCGAACGTTTGTAGTGGCCACCCGAATGTTTCGTCTAACAGATGGCCCAGGATTGAGACTTACATCTCCTGCTAGTAATACAATTATTGCTAATTTCAATGTTGGCGTAGAGCGGGGGATTGGCAGTAACTTTCTATTATAATAAACATGAATACATGGCAAACTATGCAAAATTGAAATAGAATGATGAATTTTAGTGTGATTAGGAAAAAGCACATTAAAATGAAAAATTAACATTAGAATAATGATATCGGATGCAACCAACAGGAGATAATCTACACCAATAAACGTACATAGCAAACATATATCGTATCCAGTTACAGAAAGTAACGTGTATATTCTCATAATATCACTAGAATATCGATGTATGAAGGAGGAGTTGTAAAATTTATCATAACAACGTAAATCAGTCAGGGAATTTCTGTCGGTCCTGCTAGCTCAGTTGGTAAATGCGTTGGTTCCTTGGCATTGTTTGCATTCGGGCGACGTCGGTTCAATCCCGACACCAAACCATTGATTTTCTTTACATTTTTTTAAAATGTTTTCATCAAATAATATAAACCAAATAATTTTGTGTACTATGATGCACTGTTTGTAAATATTTGTGTAGTAATTATTTATTCGCCACAAAAATGAAAATATTGTAAATATATATAACGATGTTTCTAAATTGTATTTATCCAGACAGATCACCATTTATTTTCACATATATAATTACAATATATTACCGTACAATGTATATATATATATATATATACAATTAATAAATTATATATCCATTACATTATATTTGTTTGGATAAGTAAAATTTAGAAACATCGTTGTATAATTCCCATATTTTTATTTTTGTGGCGAATAAATAATTACTATAAAAAATATTAAAAATATTTACAAACAGTGCATCATAGTATAAAAATGATTTGGTTTATATTAATTCGTGAAAACATAAACAAAAAGTGTAAAGAAAATCAATGGTTTTGTGTCGGGATTGAACCGGCGTCGCCCGATTGCAAAATAAATGCCAAGGAACCAATGCGTTTACAAACTGAGCTAGCAGGACCGACATAAATGTGTTGACTGATTTAAGTTATTATGATAAATTGTACAACTCCTCCTTCATACATCGATATTCTAGTGATATTATGAGAATATACACGTTACTTTCTGTAACTGGATACGATATATGTTTGCTATGGACGTTTATTGGTGTAGATTATCTCCTGTTGGTTGCATCCGATATAATTATTCTAAAAACGAGCCCAAGCTCGGCGAAACCTAGTCGACTTGTAAGCTCATTCGCATTCGTTGTTTTGAATCAAATTGGATTCATGTGGAACCGTAAGATAACTGCTTGTGTCTCTATGATGACTAGTGTTTGTATTACAACGGAATCTCGCACAATAACTAATTTTGACGCTCGTTTCGACCCGAAAGCTATCCTTGTAAACATGCTCTGAATGCATGGAAAGGGTCGGCCTGATGCGAGTATGGATCATATGTGACATCACATCTCGGCATCCCGAAAAGCGCGCCAAAAATATGCATATTCGAAAATGTCCGGATGCACAGCATAAAATGTGGAATTTCTAATTAATTGAATTTTTGTTGTGGCTTGGTGGACATGGAAATAGATAGCAGGATGTAATATAATATGAATTCAAGCATTATATGTTTTTATTCCCTTTAACATAATTTATGCGCAATCAAAATATTCCAGAAAGTCCTTAATGGATTGATGATCTGGTTTCTTGGTTATTATTACTATTTGACATATTTACCTCTCAAGAAACTTGTTTTTTCGATTTGTATATTTCAACCGCATAGCGCGGTCGTCATTAACAGAATGAAGTTACGGGCGTGTCACATGACCACTGTCATGTGACACATGGCAGTGGTTATGCGACAAATCCATAACGTCATTCTGCTAATGAAGATAAGTAAATATGTCAAATAATTCCAAAAATTATTTGCACTAATTTGCAAGGTATTCCCTACCGTCAGATAATAAATGGTTTTCCCAGACAGCAGCCACCCTCCTACCTGCGAGCGACATGGCTTGTTGACTCTGTGACATTTCGCAGCCCGTGGAATGTCGTTGTTTCACAGAAGGTCCTGAAGGCTAGACCCCACTGCTTGCTCGGCTCGCTCGTCTCGTCTTCGGCGTCACCTTGCTGCAGCGACGTCGCCAACACCGGATTGTCTGGCAGTTGGAATTTTGGCATCGCGTTCACCGAGATGGTGGCTGTCGTGGCAACAAGATGGTTCACTTTGTTACAAGATAGTCGGGTTTTTTTGCGTGCTGTGCTATTATCATTGAATAACGCTCACAAGTGTCGCTGAAGTAGTACACGTGGGGGACGTTTTTCCGTCGAACGATCGATGCAACTGGTTAAATCACCATCTGAATGACATAGTTGTGAAGTGTATCGTCACTGCATTATGCACTGGTGTCTGATGGAACGCCGTGGTGCAGTAGCTAGAACTTCGAACACTCGACCGAGAGAACATTGGTTCGAATCCTGTGAAGTGGTGTCGAACCTTGGGCAAGCTCGTTCACTCTACGTTGCTCCAGTTTACTCAGCTGTATGAATGAGTACCTGGCTATAGAAATGGTGGATATTTATATACGTATAGTCTTCACGCATTAATTGCAGCGTGGCTGGATTCTTCGCAGTGAAGTCGACATGGTGTTCGATTGAACAGGTCTGGCAGGGAGTAAAGTATAAAGCGCTTTGAGTAGTCCTGTGAACTAGATATTGTGCTATATAAAAACCTATCTTTAGTTTGTTTATTAATGAAGGTAGGGATTCCTCAATGTTATATTGTAAGATCTCACTTTTTCATAACCATAAATGATTCGTCATACAAGACAACGCCATAACAAGTTCAAGTGCACCAATTCTGTTTAGCTGCACCGGTTCTGTGGAACTCTCTCCTTCTAGTCATATATCTCTTCCGCTGCTCTTCCAACTCTTTAGAATATTAGTTTTAAATCAGATGAAAATATTACACAATTTGTCCGTCATCTAAAGTTTACATTCTAAACACTTACCTTGGTGTTTTCATACATCGGTTGACAATTTTAATACTGCTTATTGAATTTGAGATTGTCTATCATTTGTGTCTTGATTCGTTTCTGAGCTTGGTTTTCGAAGGATTTACGAGGAAAAGTAGTACATTATGATTATGATTAACCAATAATTCCTCGATTGAGAGTCCGATGTTCTAAACTCACTCTACCCTTATAGTATAACTACTGTGTACATAATGTTTACTGTGGAGCGCAGTAGCGCGGCGGTAAGAGCTCCGGACTCTCGACTGAGAGAACGCGGGTTCGAATCCTGTGCGACGGTGTTGAATCTCGGTCAAGTTCGTTTACTCTACATTGCTTCAATTCACTTAGCTGTATGAATGAGTACCTGGCTATATACAGTGGTGGATATTTGTGTACGAACAGTCTTCGCGCATTAATTACTGCGTGGCTGAATGCTTCCCAGAGAAGTCGAGATGGTGATCGATTGAACAGGTCTGCCAGGGAGTAAAACGTAAAGCGCTTTGAGCAGTCCTGAGGAATGGATACTGCGCTGTATAAGAACTAATCTTTTATAACTACATGTTTATTGAAAGGAACAACTCTCAACTTTCAAGATTACTGTCACCATTCGGAGTTCATTTTCAACATGGTTATTCCCTTATTCTGATAGTCCATCGCCATATTTTAGACGGGTACCTACCGATATTGGCATTACCAAGAACCCCTGGTTTAATCTACGTCTTCCCATACGCCAGCGTTGTTGGCTTCTCACACATAACCTACTGTTAATAACACGGCCAACCTACGAGTAGTTACGTGGTGCTTGGTTACTTCCAGCAGAACAATTAAAGAACCCGCGTTACCTGAATCGATGGGGCTCCTGGCTGATTCCACTGTTAGGCGGGCGGGGGCCACTGTGTCAAACCCCAGACTACAGAGCGACGGAGTCACTGCTGCTACGTTTCCTGTGCCCGGCAGCAACGCCTGTAGCACATCTCGCATCTCTCGCCGCATCTCTGGAATCTGCCGCTGTATCTCCTGCATCTCATGCATCTCTCGCCGCATCTCTGGAACCTGCCGCTGTACCTCCTACATCCCACGCATCTCTCGCCGCATCTATGGAACCTGCCGCTGTACCTCCTGCATCTCTTGCCGCATCTCTGGAACATGCCGCTGTACCTCCTGCCTGTGCTCTTCGGTGATTGTGTTTGCTGCTTCCTGCAGCACTGCTTTATCGTGCAGCTCCCGTCGCACCTCACGTACCTCATTCATCTCCTGCCTCATCTCCCGTTTTATCTCACGTACCTCATTCTTCTCCAGCCTCGTCTCCGAACTTTTTTCTCGCCGCAACTCACTGATCTCCCGCCTGAGATCATCGGTAGCATCACCAAAAGCTTCAAGGCGCGTCTCTGTGTCAACCTCCCACTGACGACGGTCTGTGCCGGCAACCGGGTGGCGAGACGTCGCAATCACCTGCTCTGCTGCAGAACACGCGCCTTGTTTCCGCGGCGGGCAAACCAGTGCTTCCGTCACATGGATTGTCGGCTGACCTGCCTGCTTCGTCAGAGGCATTCTGTAAGATATACTTAACATCTCAGTGGCATCCTGTAACAGATTCCTCAACATCGTTAATATAGTACGAATATACGACGACGTCTGCCGTATCACATGCAAACCAGAGTTAATCTACCTGTACCGCCACACGGACTATGTTTACTCAACACCATACATGATGGTCAACCCCTACCATCTCATGCAATTGTTTGTCAACGCCGACCATCACTACATCGTTGTTGGTGAAACCATTCTGGGGTCAGTCCTGTCCTAACAGGGTTTACTGACGAGTAACCACCACTGTAATATGAACCGATGTTGGCTCACCAATACCATCATCATCAGCGGCAGCAGCAATCCCTCGTGGCGTGGATGATCTTTCCTTGGATTGTCGGTGTCATTTGGGGTCTATTCGTAAAAGACCTATGGGACCAATGTTTGTCCGGCACAACTTCCCACAATGCGAACATGTATAACCAGAATGAGGTGAGGGTGGATTTTGAAGATTTGCCATGGCTCTAATGTTCGTAGCCTCACGCGTTTTGGCTATGTTTGTTAGTTTGTTTGCTTCGAATGACTATGTGCCGTTTCGAGTAATCGACCACCATTTAGTTCGTGATAGAGCCTCAGATTCCCACGTGTTCGGGTCAATGTTGCATATTTTCGTTGTGGATTTGTGGATGTCTTTACAGCGTTTACGCTGTCCTCCTTTAGACCGTTCGCCGTGACACCTCAACTAAAACCTCTGTCAACATTGTCCTCTCCGTGAGTTTACTTTACTAAGTTTACCCATACAATTCCAAGAACAATACAATCTCGAGGTCCGGCATTAGTCCAATTCAACCACGACGTCTGTCAACGTTGTCTTCTCCGTGAGACACCGACAATACACATATACTTCCAGGGATAACAAGAGGTTGGGGACATGGTGACCAATAACTTCACACACCTCCGCTGTTCAATCAATGCAATCAAATAAAACACCACAATGTATATATTTACCCGGCAATAGTTATACTAAGTTACTATGTTAATCAACCTGTCATCGCCACAACAATTTCGGTATATGGCTACTGTTCGCTGTTTATATTTATGGTGTCATCTGGTGTGGACATCTGCTATGGCAAATAGACAAAGCGAGGTGTGCGTTAAAAGAAGAACATACTGGCATATCTAAGGCGTCGTCTGGTGTATAGTTCCACATCAGGTTTGCTCCAGTTCATTCAGACAGCATATCTTTATGCGACTAACACAATTCTCAAAAGCAATCCTGTCATAGTTGCCTAGGTGAACGGTTGCTGACGGAAATGAACAATACATTCCAAAATATGTTACTTTTGCCTAAAACCGCCACCACGGTTTTCTCATTCCAATACGTCACAAATAAACTTTTTTACAATAAAGCAAAATACGCAGTTTTACCTTGTAGTCCACAACGTCAATCGGGTCTTACTTCGAAGATCGGCTAGCAACTCGAGTCACGCGCTATTCGTATTCAGGGGCTTATGCGGGGAGAGATGGGGACCAGGATGTAGCAATATTCGCTGATTGGCTGCAGTAGTTATATAATAATAATAATGTTATTTATAAAGCGCCGTATATCCGAACATAATTCTGTTCAGAGGCGCATAACAATACAACATTGTTAAAATATAAATATACAATTGTTCGAGCTTATACGGTAAACATATCACATAAGATACGTAAAATATTATGTAAAAATTGTAAGGCTTCTAAAACTCGTAATAAAACTAACTTATCCATAATAAATTAACAGTAAGTAAAATAATAAATTAATAATAAAATAGGATAATAAGTAAGTAATTAATAATAAAAGAAGATAATAAATTAATACTTTAAAAAACTATAATTATGACTGAGATAAATTCAATATAATACATACTACAAGTAGTCGTGACATGCGGCTTTAAAAAGATATGTTTTCAAACGTGACATAAACGATTTAGAGAGTCTATCAGGCGCAGACAGTCCGGCTGATCATTCCACAGGCGCGGTGCCGTCACTAAAAAACCACGTCGACCATATTGTTCTAAATTGTGGCGGGGTACTCTCGGGTGACGGCTTCCGGCGGAGCGAAGCTGACGGCCCGGCGTGTATTCAACAATCATGTCAGCGATGTATTCGGGCGCGAGGTCGTGCATCGCTCGGAATGTCAACACCAGTATTTTGTATGTGTAGTGCGATCAACACAGGCGTGATGTGGAGGTGAACTCGGCGTCGTTGCTGCGTTACTACACGCGCCGCTCAATTTTGCACCCGTTGCAAATACTGTAGCAATCGCTCGTTGATGCCAAACAACACCGCATTTCCGTAGTCCACCTTTGAGGTCACTAGAACATGAACGATGGTTTTACATGCATCAACTGTCAGACAATGTCGTACCTTGGCGATGTTGTGCAGCTGGAAATATGCCGCCTGGCACGTACGAGCAACATGCACCGACATATCCAGCCCACTGTCCAAGAAAACGCCGAAAACTCGTACTGTAGGCTGAGGCGTTATGTCACACCCACACACGTCAACTCTCGTAACCGCAGGTGGCACTTTGGTTTTAGGTGCGTAGAAGACAATTGTTTCGGTCTTTGTCTAATTTAGTAACATTTGATGGTTCGCCATCCAACGTTTTATGTCGATGGTGCATTGTTCGATACGGCGGGTAGCACAGTCTGCGTCACAGTGCTGATCACGTGGGAAATCGACATAGAGTTGAGTATCATCGGCGTACATGTGGTATTTCAAGCGGTGTTTAGCGAATATGGCAGTGGTTGGCATACAGTATATTGTGAATAGTAAGGGACCAAGAACCGATCCCTGAAGCACACCATAGTTCAACCGTTGCCGGCGAGAAATGACGTCGCCGATTTTTATCGCCCGTGTTCTGTCCGACAAGTAAGATGCTACCCACGCGAGCGCTGAGTCACGGATGCCAGTGGATTTCATTTGCCTGAGTAGTGTAGCGTGGTCCACAGTGTCGAAAGCAGCAGTAAGATCAAGAAGGACGATTATTATTCCTTTTCGACGGTCGAGTGCCTGCATGATATAGTCGTGAATACGAACGTGTGCGGTAGTTCGTAATATAATTTGCATCAAGACCAGTTTTCATAAGCAGTGGCGTGACCAGCGCATGTTTCATTTCAGATGGTACCGTCGCAGATTCCAGTGACAGATTGATGATATTCGCCAGAATTGGTGCGATGATATCGATGTTTGTCTTCAACAGTGCTGTCGGCCAAGGGTCAAGAGAGCAAGATTTGCAAGGGCATTTGTTTACAAGTCGAACGATAGCTGTGGCTGTTGTCGGTGTAAATGCTGACAGAGTACAACGGTGGTGGTGGTTGTTGTCGATTGGCAGTAAACGTGGTGGCGCGTCACGGTTAGTCAGTGTACGGCGGATCTTCGTAATCTTTTCGAAGAAATATACAAGAAAATGTTCCGCCAAATCATGCAGGCCGTTGCATTCTGGAAGCATTGGTGGTTGTTTGCGTCCGGTGATGTCATTCGTGACTCGGTATATAGCTTTCGGGTCACGGGCAGACTCTTGGATTTTCTGACAGTAAAACGCGGACTTTGCCGTCATAAGTTATTTTTTGTAGAGGTATCGCATAGTTGTGAAAATGTCTCTAAGCACAACCGCCGCTATGTATCATGCCGCGCGGGAGTTATTCGGTTTCCCAACGGAGCACTTTCCTAATCAACACACCGTTCAAATTAACACGCATTCTGCCTCACTTTTATGGAATGAATGCATTTGTTTAACAACGAGATACGAAAATGTCACAGGCTTGTTCACGAAAGTGTTACATTCATAATCCATTTAGATATTGAAATGTCGTTGCTTTTGAAGTACAGATAAAGTGATTCGACATTTAATGCCAATTTGTGTGCGACGTGCGGTTTTCGACTAAAATATTGCATTCTGTCCGCATACTGTATTTATAGCAACTAGATCCAAAACGTTTCCACTGTGCATAAAAATGTATGAGTATCATATTTTTAATTAATGAAATCGGTTATTCACTGTAGGTAGTGGCTGATTTAGGGTATTGGGCCCCGGATGAAAGTTGTTACTATAAGGACCAACCAAGTTGATGGTGATTATTTTTGATGTATGTTTAAATACCTAATGTGTCTGTATTTGTGAAGCTTCCCAGCTAACACGACACGTTATCATAACATTGTGATATGGTTATATTTAAACCAAAATTATATGAAATAGAAATCGGTCTGGAACGAGGTTGATGCACAGGAATTTTGAAGCGTGAATGATGGTGATTTGTTGTTCCTCCGACAGCAATAGTCTGAACCCTGAATGTCGAAACCAATCCCCAAATATTCACGCCATCTCGTATTGTATACTCTCCCAGCTTCTCAGCTTCTGTGCCAGTCCGCAGTTTTACGTCCGTCACTCAGAGGTCTGAGCGCGGCCTGTTGTGCACAGTGGACGTGTGCCGGCCGACGCGGCCCCTGTAAACTGCAGGACCAGTTGTAGAGCTACCTTCCGGCATGCGCAACAGTTGGATTAACATGGATATACGCACCATCCCATCGCTGTGACAGCGGTTCCATGCTACAGCGCGCGCACAGATCCACATTGGATACAATCTCTGTAGGCCATCGTATGCCCAGTATCGTTAGGAGGTGGCGTGTGCGGCAGAAATCAAGTTTGTATATCATTATCGAAAATACCGCCAAGCTGCCATACTTATACAACATTATCGAAGATACCGCCCAGTTTCCCTACTTATACAACATTAACGAAGCGACCATAGCATTGTACACCAGCATTTACTTGCTTAGCAGTATCTTTGGCCCGCGCATCCACATCATCCAGTATAAGCGTGGAATGCGACGTTGTCTAGTATGCATTTAGTCTGTATGATTGTGTTTCTACAGAGTAGAGATCTCAGGATCATTCTGAACCTCCATTTCTCGTTGCTTCGCACTACGGCACCGCCCTCATCTGTCTCGTAGATATTTGCGAGGAATACGTGGAGGTTTTAAATATATGTCTCGTGGAAGAAGAGGTTCAAGTTCTAGAGCTCAGTGCAAGCGGATAATCGTGAATATAATAATAAAATGCTCCATACTCCATAATACAACGTTGGATATTACACCATTAAAGCGGTCTCTCCTTTGACTTCAATGTAGTTCACTGCACCTCTGCGATTTCATGTCGACCGTTTTGAATGTCGTGGTCCTGATATAACAAACAGCGGCTGTAGATTAATCCCTGAAACTTTACCCGTGAGATGCAAGCCTACAAATCCGGCAGTGATAGAACTTCGTCAGCCGTCATCGGCATTCTCTCTAGCCGACGCAGGGCTAGCAACCTGGCTCGGTGAAGCAAAGCTTACTACGAAAAGTCCAAAAGATAGAAGTAAACCGTTCTGATCATCTGGAAAACAAACAACGGATCGAAATATCGACAATCGATTTAGCCCAACCCCTGGCAAATTCAGCATAAGGAAGACCATCCGGTGGGTTACCTAGAAAGTTCTCCCGCTGAACTTCAATGGCTCCCTGACGCTCCTCTCACGCGAACTCAGCACCCTCAACGTTAGTCTCGCTACACTTCAGGAGACCTGCCTACTAAACTCAGGAGATACCTTCTGCGTCGACTACCATTACATCTGGTCCGTCCCCACCGACGAAAAGTATTATGGTGGTGTGGCACTCGCTATGACCTCGTCTCTCAAAACCGCTCTCACACCTTGGAACGCGATATCACCACGTCTCGTCGCTGCTCGTTTTCGACACCTACCCGGACACATGACAGTTGTTGTCTACTACGCTCCGACTCAATCCGCCGATGATGTCTCTAAAGGCCAGTTCTACGACGATCTTTCCCTTGCCGTATCCCGAATTAGCCGCAATGACATAATTCTCATCACTGGCGATCACAACGCTTCGATCAGCTCCGACCGCACCGCTCATAAGGGAATTATTGGCCCTGTTTGCTCAGAGACCTCTAACGATACCGGCTCGCAACTACTGGATTTCTGTGCACCAACAGACCTTCGCATCGGCAGCTCCTGGTTTCCCCGTAAACCGATCCACCAGCTTACGTGGTACAGTAACGACGGTGTAACTAGGAAGACTCTTCATTACGTCCTGATTAACCGTCGCTGGTTTTCGAGTTTGAAATCATGCCGTATCTTTAGAAGTGCAGAAATTGGCTCAACTGACCATCGCTTATATGCCTTCTCCCTATGCCTACCAGGTACCCGAGATAACACCATGGGTGGTGGAAGCAGCGCCAACAGATATGAAGAATGGGAAGACATCAGGCAACGATGTAAACATGTAAACATATAAATACTAAAAGCAGGAGAAGATACCATCTTGAAGACACTGGCTAAGCAGAATACTACATGGTTATCAGAAAGACGAATACCCACCGCATGGAAGAACGCAAAGATAGTAATAATCTTCAAGAAGGGAATTAAGAAAGACTTAAAGAACTACAGACCGATATGTATATTACCAAACATCTACAAATTACTCACAAAGATACCAACGAATAGGGTAGAGAAGACACTCGATGAAAACTAACCACGAGAGCAGTGAGTGAGTGAGTGAGTTTATTCAGTAAAATTACATACATGCATTACATAATTAGAAGAAATATGAAATATATATATATAATAATACCGATGATAGCACATAAAAGCACACATTGTACAGTTATTTCAATGTGGTTCTAATAAAAATAGTGAATAAGTAATAATAGTATAAAAAATAATTATATAAATATTACGATGAAAAAAAAATACATATGTAAAAAATTACAAAATTTAAAATACAAGAAATAAATTAATATTATGCATTAAATATTACGACGCAACGTAAAGTTTGTGTTCATGGGCCACCAATCTGCTATATAAAAGGGTCGTCACCTTTTTTCTAAAACTAATTTTAGATCGACATTGTTTTGTGTCGATTGGCAAGTTGTTCCAGTGGCATATGCCTGTATAAAGGAAAGAAGTTTGTCCAGAACCCTTTACTCTGGGAATAACACATGCCAATTAACTGGCTCTTGTGGGGAATCTACGATGAACCACTTCAAAATGTTCTCTTAAATATGCTGGTGCATTACCATTCATAATATTGAACATGTGGCCCAACTTTAACTGTTCTACTCTATATTCAGCAGGCAGTATTCCAACGGTCTTAAATTCATTAGCACCAACATGGAACCTCGGTGGAGCATTTAACATAAATCTGATAATCTTATTCTGTGTACACTGCACTCTGCACTTCATTTTTTTCGATAATCCGCTGTACCAAGCTGAACATGTGTAATCAAAGTGACATTGAATCAAAGCAGAGACTAGTAGTTTTTTGTTTTGATACTAAACTTTCTGGCGTTCTGTACAAAAACTTTAGTTTATTTGAAGTTTTAGAAAGGATATTAGAAGCTATAATATCACCAGAAAGGGACTGATCTAAAGTCACCCCTAAATATGTGACACTTGACTTTGATTCAATGACATTTCCATTGCATACAACATTAAGATTATTATATTTGTACAACTTTCTCTTCGTTCCAAACACGATGGATCGTGTTTTTCCTAAATGAGCAATCAGGATTCAGAAGCAGGTACTCAACGACAGCGTACATATACGTCATAAAATAACTGAAAGAGAAATGTCGAGAATATAATATCCCGCTCTGCATCGCTTTCGTCGACAACGAGAAGGCTTTCGACTCGGTGCAAATTCAAGGAATACTGACCTGCCATCAAGGACATGGGATAGAAAACGTATACATCGAACTCCTGAAAGACATCTATACCAACAGCTCGGTGACAGTTCACTTACACAGAAAGAGCAACAAGATCACCATCAAGAGAGGAGGACGACAGGGTGAAACCATATCGCCCAAGCTGTTCACGGCAAAACTCGAAAACATATCCCGAAGACTTACCTGGGAAACCAGACGGTTGAGGATAGACGGAGAATATCTCACTCATCTTCGCTTTGCCGACAACATTGTCATATGCGCTACTACACCGCAAGAACTACACAAAATGCTGCAGGAGCTACCTGATAAAGTGGAAAACAAGCTCTGAAGATGAACATTTCGAAGACAAAAGTGATAATATGTATCAAGACCACACACATAGAGAACGTTGAAAGCTACATCTATCTGGGACAGCGATACAGTATCATAGACAAAAACCAAGACAAGGAGATTCAAAGAAGAATCACAGCCTCTAGACAGCATTCGCCAAACACCGCGACATCTTCAAGGGTACAACAAATATGGAATTTGTTATACCCTTGTTAAACATCACATATCGGGAGAGAAAAACAAACATCTGGGTAAGAGAGAAGACAAAGATCATAGACGTGATATAACAAATCAGAAGACAGACGTGGACCTGGGCAGGGCACATCAGCAGACTACGAAATAAACGATGGACATCGCGAATCACAACCTGGACACCATACGAAGGAAAACGATCTAGAGGAAGACCGACGAGACGGTGGAGAGACGAACTAGACGAGTACTGGCAGAGGATAGCACAAGACAGGCAGATTTGGAAACGACATGCTGAGGCCTTCGCCCAACTACGATACACTACGTTTACACAATGATGACGATGATGACGACCTTTAAGTTCTTTAAAATGCTGCTGTGCATGAATGACACAGAAACTAATCCATTAGGCAGCACGTTCTGTCCGAATGTCAACACGAAAAGCCAACGCGTAAAGTGGAATGAACATTATTCCTCTATGTAAACAGTCTCAACAGACTAATTGCTCGGTAATTACTCTGATTGTTCGCGCGACTACGAGCGTTTCGTCGGCATTCGGCAGGAAGTGCAAAATAAGCCGTATCTGGTTAACTTAACTCCTGTGTGTGTGTGTGTGTGTGTGTGTGTGTGTGTGTGTGTGTGTGTGTGTGTGTGTGTGTGTGTGTGTGTGTGTGTGTGTGTGTGTGTGTGTGTGTGTGTGTGTGTGTGTGTGTGTGTGTGTGTGTGTGTGTGTGTGCGTGAGTGCGTGTATGTGTGAGTGTGTGGTGTGTGTGTGTCTTCTGTCCCTCTGTAGTTGATTAGTAGTAGTTATTCAAAGACATAAATAAAACTGGTAACGCAAACGTTTGTCTCTCTCATATGTCTGACTTTTGCTGTCAGAGAGCACCACCAGTTCAAGTTGTTTCTATCGTGGCTAAGAAATTAATGCGAAACGTGTTCTCGGAATATAAAATAATTTGAAGGTACACAGAGAAACATACAAAATTGCCTTTTACAAAAAACACTTTATGCCCAGGTAAATATTGCTTGTGAATAAATAGTGTTTCACGAGAGAATAATTTTCCTTATCCTATTAGTTGCCAATCAACTGTGTGGCACCACTGTGGCCACTACATACGACACCAGAAGTCGTTTAACGAAGAGAAAAAGTTCGTAATTACCAGTCGATAAAACAGACTCGAAAAATTCCATGTATACGGTTTTTTATCTCGAATTTTAGTAAGCAAAACGTGGATCCTGGATGTTCTTGTCCACTTGTTACTAATAGCGGAACGTTTAGAATAATGATTTATTCTTAGAAGGTATCACGCAACGTGTACGTCCTGTACACTTACATAGTTACATACTGACACACGCTCACGCACACGCACACGAACACACACACACACACACACACACACACACACACACACACACACACACACACACACACACACACACACACACACACACACACACACACACACACACACACACACACACACACACAAACACACACCGTGCTACATACATTAACCGTGCAACATAGAGGCACCGTACTATAGACAAATACCGTACTATATAAATACACTGTGCTACATACAAACGCCGTGCTGCTTACGGACACACTATTTTAGACGTTTCGTGGTCAATTTCACTCGTGACAAAACGCTGGCGTGTTACGTAATATAGAAACAACGCAACACTTATTAGTTAGCAATATTTTCACACATAATAAACCTTTATAAGTATAATAATCTATTAATTCACACATTCGTGTCCGTTCTTCATCACACAGCTCATATTTCAGTCTCAGGTCTCTTTTTCGTTGACCGCCGCCGTCTTTTGTCCTTCTTACGCCGCCGACTGGCCAGTGCAAAGAAGGTTATGACACTCGCGCCAATAAGCAACCCCATCGAACCCCCGATGTCACCTGTAACACGCATGCGCAACAATTAACCTTTGTCCTGCCTTGTTTAACATCCGTCATTGCGCCTGATTAAAAAACCTCCGCTAATGCTTCCAAATCGCGAAAGTATTTATGTTTTCAATTACCTGGCTTACAAAAAATTCAAAATTTGTATGCTATTTACTTGTTATTGCTCGTGATTAAATTAAAGCAAATGACGCTAATAAGAATGACACATTATTTTAAAACTCAACAATATGTTCCTCTCGCTTGAAGTTGCTTCAAATGCTTCCGACAAAGTCGTTCCTGCAACGGTCGACGTTGCCAGCGACAAAAATATTCAAAACGTCAGTAGAAATAGCCGTATAAAAACACCAATGCACTACACGTATTTTACGTAAAGGTCACCCTTTACGTCGAGGATGAAAATACATACCTATTTTATTACAATGTCAAAAACGATTGCAACATTGTGTAATTATAATAATGACAACACATTGTGCAGGTTAATATCTTACAAATTTAACAATGCAAATTTAAACCTTACTTAACAAATCAATTAGTGTGTACGCTTCATGCTGCTCATATTCCTGGACCCGGAGATCGCGCATGTAGATATTCAGTTCCAGGAAGTTGCGACTGAAACATAATCAGATGAAGGTTTCAGTGGTTATTTATGAGTAAACATGAAATGAAAATGTGTAATTAACCATCCGTGGTGTAACCGATATGTCAACGCGATACTATTGATTGTAAAGTTCACAAAACAACTGAGACATGTGCCATTGTAATAGTGTCCTTAAGTATGTATTTTGAACTTTGTTTTGTAACTTTATTTATTGATTGATCAGCATAATGTCAACAATCGACGAAGGTACAGCACCATTCACGGATTCACCGTGTGATAACATCCATTGCCACACGGCGGCGTCGACTATAAATAATGGGTTGTTCACTTTCCAATATTCAATAATAATTAATGCCATGCCGATAATATCGTGATGAATATGACACGATCTCAGTAGTACTGATTCCCCTAATAATACAGCTATCGCAATATACTGCTATAGCAAATTTATTATTTTCAATCGTTACGTACATCGAGTGTATGCGCATGTCATTAATGCGTGTGTGTGTATGTGTGTGTGTGTGTGTGTGTGTGTGTGTGTGTTTGTGTGTGTGTATGTGTGCGTGGGCGTGTGTGTGTGTGCGCGCGTGCGTGTGCCTGCATGTTTCGTACATTTTGGGAAACATGTTGCTGTCTGTATCGGAATGGTTACTTGGTAGTAAGTACTGGATACCAATGGAGTTATTAATAAGCGTGATGGAAAAAACAAAATATACGTAAATATACCCATCTTCGTTTTACCAGTGTATTTTACTGAGGCTATGTGTTTTTGTGTACGGCAGCATAGGGACAACTGCATTTGACGGCGTTGTTTGATCCCTAGCTGCTGTATCAAACGGGTGTGTTTTATTGTTGCAGCTGTGAATAAGTTTGTCACTGTGATTAATACCTGAAAAAAATTCCATCCACTTCAGTCATTTGAAGGAAAGATTCCAGCCTGTTTACGAACAAACTGAGTGTCGGTATATTCATAGCCCCTAGCATCGCAGGGGGACCATCGCTCAAGAGATCTTCCATGATAAACTCGCATGATCTCTCATCGAACAACTCACCACGTGCTAGCTTCCCATTTAGTGAACTATCGTTCTTAAAATTGAAATGCGTTTCCATATCACCTTTCTCGGAAGCAGTGGCTAACTTGTAGGAGTCGTACAGTTTTGCATAGAATGCCTGCAGCAAAGAGTTATGTGAAGCAGCGGCATTACACATACAATGGAAGGACATGAAACTCGTCACCTCTACGTGCATTTTACGATTGATGTCATCTATTCTCAACATGAATTCGTTATAATGTTCAACCAGTTGCGTTATTCTGTGCAACTCAAGCTCGCCGGCGAGGTGTAGTTTGCTGGCGGGTTTTTCATTCTTCAAATCGTCCAAGTACGCTCGAATTGCACGTGTCGTGTCTGTGTTGTTGAACTCAAGCCACTGGTCCAACGCTTTCATGTAATTATAGTGTAAATCTTTAGCGTTTCTCTCTAAACTGTAGGAATTGTGTTGATCACGTACTTGAAACCCTTCGAATTCATGTATTGATTTTACAATACGATCAAGCGGTTGTCCTATAATGAACGACTTGTAGATTCTTAGTTCCCCGTCGTATTCAACTGAAGCTTCCCAGAAACCGTTGGTATAATCGATAATTTTACTTTTTTTATCGATAGTTTTGGTTTTTTTCTTAATATTGTGACAATCTTTGGTGTATATACAATACAACCCATCGATGTTGTCTATATATTTCTCGATGTGTGCCCTCAGTCGAGTGTACGTGTCATCTATTTCCGTGTCTTGTTTGAACAGTGTTGTGGTAAGGTAGAACGAGTTGTAGATGTCAGTCGGTGTAGTTGTGTAGTTCAACAGCGGGACGGCATTGTGGTACGCGAGATGCACTCGGTCTAAGTTATTTAAGGCTCTCTTCGAAGCTAACAGCTTTTCGTTCAGTCGCAGAGCTATTGCGGCTTGCCACTGTTTTTGGTCAGTCATATTTACTGACTGTTGCAACAGTTGGTGTAGCTCGAACGAATCAGACATACAGTCATACAATTTCATATTTTCCCAACCAGCAATGAACGTATTCTGTAAGATGTCTTTCATTTTCCATAAGCACTGTTTCAGTATATCTTCGCTGTTGAAATATGTATTTCTGTTGTAAAACAACATCCAGTAATGCTCAACTACGACATGTGTATATTGTGCTTCTGACGGCACTCCCGGTAGCCCGTGAAGGACTCGTGTCGCTTCCTCTGTGTTAGCTCGCCGTCTGTCTGGTTGTATTCTCTCTTTGGTGTCAAGCGATTCGTTTATGTCCTTCCCCGCTCTCGTTAGGAAATCCTCGGACACATCGAATGGGGTTTTGCTCTTTCGGTTGGTGGCCGCGTAACTCGTCGACGCTTTGTAATGCAACTCATCACACGCCTTCGGACACTTGCACTCGGCAGACATGTTCTTGTTCAATGACTCTGAAAAGCAAGTAAACATTTATGTACAGTTCATCTTGTGAACATTTGGGTAATTTGCATCAAAACCATCAGTTCTTAAATGTAACGCCAACAATAAAAACTATATAAGTTCTTATACAGCGTTGCATCAAATTGCCAAGACAGTTACATTTCATTACGTGTGTTGATGTTTTTTTACAAATTATTTTAACATTCGATGATCGATGATCGTAATTACTAATATCTTTATTTCAATTAATTTAATATTATAATTATATAATCTATTGTTTTAATAGCTGTTTATTTAGTTAGTTAGTTTAAGACAGTATAATTGGTTTTACTTGTACTATATGTTATTAATTTATTTGTAATAACCATTGTAAAGCGCACCAGAACAATTATTTGGATGGGGCGCTATATAAGAAATACATTATTATTACTATTATTATATATATATCCGAACATCTATCGACAGAACAGTTTTCCTGATAGACCATGCACACGGCAGACATGTTCTTGTTCAATGACTCTGAAAAGCAAGCGGCGTAAATACATTTATGTATAGTTCATTTCGTGAACATGCGCCAATGCACTAGTGTCAATCAATTTCAAGTGGTACTGAAGGCGCATTTTTTTACAATTTATTTTAACATTCGATGGTCGATGATCGTAAATATTAATACGTTTATTTTAATTAATTTAATATTATAATGAGTCTATTTTATTTTATTGTTTTAAAAGCTTGCATATGTGTGTTTATTTATTTAAAGAGAGTATATTTGATTTTACGTAGTAGTAATGATTCCATATGTTTTAGCACATCGGTATTTTAAAAATATATATTGTATTGTAAGTTATTAATTTATTTGCAATAACCATTGTAAAGCGCACCAGAATAATTATATGGATGCGGCGCTAAATAAGAAATAAATAGGGTGTAAGTTCTACAAAGTTGGTGCAGCAAGCAACAAGGCTCGACTTCCAGCATTCGTCTTAACTATGGGAATAAAAAGTAGATAAGAGTCTGCCGACCGAAGCTGTTTAGGTTTCTTTGCTGGAATAAGCTTAGAATATAGGTATGCAGGTTGTTTGGATGATAGGGCTTGATTAATAATTGCACAGATCTTAGCAATAATGCAATACGGCATAGAAAGGCCAATATGAATTGTCACAATACATTGTTCAACGACAGTTATAGAGACGAGTGAACTGAAGCAAAAAGAATTCGAAACAGATGTGTCGTAATTGAGAGTTCAAATATATAACAACAACGCAACGGAAAACGACGCACGTAATTATGTCGTATGAGTTGCTGCCTGACAGCCGGCTATAGAATATAATACAGATATTAAATCGTTTTTTTTTCAGGTGTGGAGTATAGAAGGATCATCCTACACTCCCTGTTCTACGCCTCTGATCTCTCTGTACGGATGAGAGCGTGCGAAGAACGGCAATAACTTGCGCGTGACCTCTGTCGAGCTTTGCCTTTGCCGGCTGTGTTGATAACGGTTATATACATGAAATACATTACTACTGCTGCATGACATCTCATTAATGAAACACTGCCGCATACATTGATCATTTTAAAAACTTTGCCTTATGTTTTTATCATAAAGAAACACTTTTGTTTTTGTTCAGCTGCAATAAGAACAAAATAAATGTCTATTATAGTAAGAAATTGGGGCGCATAGCCATATATGGCATTTTGAATACACACAGGTAACAAAAATACATACATAGACACATTTTATTAAACTACCACAGCCTTGGCATAGCGCCTCGCTGCATCACTGCCGTTGTCAACAAGCGACCCGTAGGTCTTTTAGCAATTCGTGCTGATATGTATTTCAAACTCAACTTTCAGTACATACGTCCGTTCCTAAGAGGTTGAAACGGCATCGTTACATTTAAATTAGTTTAACTATTAATATACATATTAATGCGGCGTTTTTGCATACATTGAATATATTTTTATCGCTAATGAATGACGGGTAACACCGCAAATCAGGCGTTAACTTCAAAAGCGTTCAGCGATCGCGTCGGTTTTTGCTTTTAATAATGCTTGATAAAGGGACGTAGTCTGTTCGTCTACCCGGTATTAGCGGGCGTAGTAATTTGAAACAGGAAGTCTGCTGTGTTGAACGTGGAAACGTTTATCATCAAAGGGAATAGCAGTTAACTGAGCCAGACTCTGCCAATAAAGCTGTTTTGAAACTGGATTTTAAGCATGTACCCGTGGTAGTATCTTCAAATTGCGACAGTTGTTACGGACTTACTAAATACAATGCGGCAGGCAGTATACATTCATCATAGTTAGTATAGTCTTAAGAACATTATAATAATTAATAAATGAAAAACTAGGAACATACTGCCTCTTTTTTAATGTCTCTATTGTTTGATGATCGACGTCAGGGAATACTGTGAACGGTAAATAACAAAGGGAAGAAAAAGAAGGCCCAGAAACAACTAGCAACATGAACAAGCAAAAGAAAGGAAAAGGCGGATTACACATGGGAGATGTAGAGAAAATGGCCACAAGCATACAACTGTGGATGTCATGATCAATGGTCTAGGCTCCCTGCGAACACAGAGGCTAACTTATATAACTATAAAAGGCGATGATTGTAACGTAAGTGATTGTATGATATCAATATACACTTACCTATCGCTGGCAGCAGGCAACTCGTGTACCGGGAGACGTTACACACACGGGGGTTATCTGTAATCAGTAAAGCAACATATAGTTGTCTGTAGTTGGCTACATCTTGATTCGTGGAATACTAACAAGACAGAATGCGTTATGTATAGAGGTATTGATATACGGGAACTGGACGGGGAACAAAGACAGTGGACATATGTCCTGTCTGTCTGAACATTGGCTTAAAACAACACCGTTACGTTATATGTAGGTGCGTGTGCGTGCGCGTGTGCATGTGCGTGCCCGCGTTTGTGTGTGTGCGTGTGTTTGTTTGTGTGTGTGCGTGTGCGTATGATTGTTTGAGTGTGTGTGTGTGTGTGTGTGTGTGTGTGTGTGTGTGTGTGTGTGTGTGTGTGTGTGTGTGTGTGTGTGTGTGTGTGTGTGTGTGTGTGTGTGTGTGTGTGTGTGTGTGTGTGTGTGTGTGTGTGTGTGTGTGTGTTTGTGTGTGTTTGTGTGTGTTGTGTGTGTGTGGTGTGTGTTTGTGTGTGTTTGTGTGTGTGTGTGTGTGTGTGTGTGTGTGTGTGTGTGTGTGTGTGTGTGTGTGTGTGTGTGTGTGTGTGTGTGTGTGTGTGTGTGTGTGTGTGTGTGTATTAATATCACTAATTACTAGAGACGATCAAATGTCAGTAATTGCTTATCGGTCTCTTCATTGCACAATCATCAGCGTTGTAACACTTCTCCCTGCATTTTATATCGGGTTTTATACGAAAACAATGAAAAGTTATAACACAACATTAATAACAACAGAGACACTATGACAAAATAACTTGTTTACCTGTGTTGAAAGGCGGCATATAGTAATCTCTGCAGCCACACGTTTTGATAGCGAAGTCAGTGATACATTCCCTGTAGCAGGCCGCCTGCGTGTAAATATCGAAGTAGCGCAGCTTTCGATGTTTCACACAATCACCGTGTGGAGGCGGCAGGTTGGTCTCCTACAATATGGACATTCAACAGACGAATGACTGTGGGTGCTGAACAAATATCACTTATTAATGGTTCTCGCCGTTTGATTCACTTGATCTATATTTTGTTATGAAGTTCTATTTATCACGCATCAATTCTCTCAAATGTCTAACATAAGCCTACTTTTATGTATATCGACTATCGTTTGACGTTTATTTGCTAGATGGTACCCTGGACCATCAATAAAAGCTGTCACGGATATACATACTTTTAGGGCGGTCACTGCAACATATGTGTGCTTTCCTGTTGGGATGTTATCGCCAAATTCCTCCACCAGTGGTACATCATCTTGGCGGTGCAGGAGAAGCTTCAACCCGACCGCGTTATGTGGACCGTTCATGTACTCGTACTGTTCGACGTTCACCACCAGTTCCAGGCCGTGTTTGGCTCCTAGAAACATAAACACATTCTTAAATGTTATTTATGGTGACATGATATTCACTATATTAGGAGATACTGTCGTGTTACTTATTGTAAATTTCATGTAATGAAAAGGCATCTTATTTGTGTAGAATATCCATTAATTTGATGGTGTTATGTGATTCCTACTCGTAATCGTACTATTCACGATCAGTTGTGGATCGCACAACTTATGTCGAAAGGTCGCTGTTGCAGGCCATTCTTGATTCCTGCAGAAACATGGCTGTTTATGCTGCGTATCTATTGGTGACATTATGCAATTCAATTCTTATTACCACGTCGACGACGATAATCAATATCAAGTTTCTTTTTTTTATTGTTTGCTAGTCCTCATATCAAGTGATTTACAAACCCAGCAGATCACGTGTAATCGCTGCAGAATATACGATTACCTACCGGCTACATTGACTTTGGAGTTGTTGCCAATCAGGGCATTGAACGTGTAACATATGCCTGCATCTGTTATGGTCAACTTGAAGTCTTCATGACTGCATGGGGTCCCCTTCCACCGGCAACTATCGTGAGAATAACACGTGTAAGTATGACAATACAAAATAAAAAAAAATTAGAATCACGTCGACATCTCCATCACAATCAATATATATATATATATATATATATGTGCATGTGTATATATACGTGTATATCTATATATATATATATATATATCATTATATTAGTATAACCAACCTTATCGTTGTTATTAGTATTGCCAATGACATCATTGTAAATCATATAGGTTCACATATATCTGCAAATGTCACAATGTAAGAAACGTACGACGCAATCATGTCTTCCTTGAGGTGTTGATTCTGGAGGTAGATGTCAAGCATCGACACATTGCCAACGTTCCACTCCGTGTAGTTGAACGATGAGTGTTGATCGTACATGTCGTCCAACCATTGGTATGAGCCGTTCTCTGCAGCAGCTACAATTCTGCAACAAGTACCACCACTTGGTCGGTAAACGTCTCAATAGAACAAGATTGACTACTGATAAGGAAATACGATTACAGCTCTATACCCCCTGGTCAAATGCCCTTAACTTGACAAAATTAATGTAAACACTTAGACCATTTTAATTGTCAGAATCTGCTAAATGTACACATGAACCAATGTATTACATATTAACAGCGAAACGCTCAGTCCGTCCTCATAGAATGCTTATGGTGTCACGGGAAGACGGCATCTAAAATGCCACGTGACCACCAGGCAACACAATATCATTAAAAAACAGTTGTTGATGTGTCTGCCATTACGTTGCTGTTGCAAAAATGTGATTGATCTGATTGAACGCGATACCTGAAGGCGTTTTGATTGCAAATGGTGACCGCAGGAAAGACGATCGGTTCTTGTTGTGACATCGACATCTTCATTCTTACAGGCCGACTCAAGTAGTGTCCCCCCAAATTGTGGCACTGCCAGGCGAACAACGCGGTGCTGACCACAACGATGGTGACCCAGAGAAACCTGCAACATTCAAACGTGTCGCCGATGTAAGAAAAATACGGTCGTTCCGACACAGTATATCGCAGCCTTTCTTTATGGCGGCATGAAAGCGAACTTCGCACATCAGTGGCGTCCTCTATAACTTGTTGACCTTTGTTTAATAACAACAACAACAACAACAATAATGTTGTTGTTCTCCTACTGACTCCCTGCCGTCAGGGGTGAGGCTGGCCTTGGTTCCGTTCCTCGATTTCAGTTATCTTCTTCTTCTTTTCCCTCATTAATCTTGCACAGCCATCTCCATTCCTCTCTACATTTTTCTCTCGTTCTCCACTACTCCTCTCCTAATCCTTCCAAGACTCTCTTTACTCAGTCCTCCCTTCTCAATCTAGGTCTTCCTCGCCTCCTTTTCCCCTCCACTCACTGGGCGTCTGCTTTCTTTGCCAGCCGTTCTCCTTCCATTCTCTCCACATGTCCAGCCCACTTTAGTCGACTTCTCACCAGCTTCTACTTACGGCTTTCTTTTACTCCAACTTCCATCATCAATTCCTCCATTCTTCGCTTATCAGTTCTCTTCACTCCCGCAATTCTTCTTACCCAGTTGTTTTCACAACCCTGCACCCTCTCCTGTTGTTTCTCTCTCAGTGCCATCGTATCTAGGCCATACAGGTATGCCGGGGAAACAGATGACCACAGCACATTTCCTTTGAGTTTACGTAACATGCGCCTGTCTCCTATCACTCCTACATCTTTCCTCCAAGCGTTTGCCCATGCTTTTATCTTCCTGCGAATTTTGGTGTATGAGTTATCGTCCCCGCATGTCGCTCCACCGAGTATACCAAACTGTCACTTTGTTTTAGTTTCTTCCCCTCCATGTGTATTTCCAGCTCTGTGTTTTGCTGCCCCGCCCAAAGTACCTCCGTTTTCTCCAAACTAACTTTCAGTCCAAGTCTACTCTGTCAGTTGTTCTTGGAAATCTGCTTCCCCGTCCGCTACCACTGCAAGATCGTCTGCATACAGTAGCATCCGGAGGATATCTATAATAATAATAACTTAATTTTGACACTTATTTCCAAAGAACAAATCTGTCCAATGGTGTTTGTCAATGTGTCTAAATACTAATACTTCTGTAATGATTAATACATGTACTAAAATGTGAGCAATAAAATAAAACGTCTTCAAAATTTGCTAAATGAAAGCAGTGCTAAAGCTATAATTCATTGCACATTACATACACCAAATTGAGTCTGAGATTGTGGATAATTACTTAAAATAAAATAAGAATATATATTAATAAATAAATAAATGTGCAATAACATATTAATTAATAAATACTTATTAAAATAGAGACTAGTATAATAATATACAACTTAAATAATGTACTAATAAATATTATTATATTATGATGGAGAATAATTGCCACATAAAACTGGATATTGAATTCAATGTTTGTTCCCATGTTTCTCTGAGATAAAGATACTGTTGCAAATACGTAAATAAATATCTCCAAATAAACATCTTTGTTTTTTAATTGCATCAGCAATCGGTAGATCAGAGAAAAATGGTCGAAGGAAATGAAAGGAGCGATTGATCTCTATCCCATGGAAGAGATAAAAACATTTTGTCTTAAAGTTAGTGTATTAATAATTATAGATAGTGGTAAGAGAAACACAAAGTACAAATATATTATGAAAGAGATAAAACATACTGCCCCAAAGTTAGTGTATTAATGATTATAGATAGTGGTAACAGAGACACATAATACAAATATATTATGAAAGAGATAAAACATACTGCCCTAAAGTTAGTGTGTTGATAATTATAGATAGTGGCAACAGAGACACACAATACAAATATATTATGGGTAATTAAACAATTTCAAACTGGAAATGAAAAAGGAAATGAAAGTTCTTAGAACGAGGCGAATGATATCTGCCCCATGGAAGAGATAAAACATACTGCCCAAAGTTAGTGTATTAATAAGTATAGATAATGCTAACAGAGACACACAGTACAAATATATTATGAAAGAGATAAGACATACCGCACCAACGTAAGTGTTATAATGACTACAGATATTGGCAACAGAGACTCGTAATACAAATATGTTATGCATAATTAAAGAAGTTTAACAAGATTTAACAAGATTGCCATCCAGAGAATTAACTCTAGATGGCAGGTGGACAAGGAAGCCCTTTGGCTTATCGAGAGTCCAACCTTTTTATCTACATATATCCAGCCCTTCTGAGGTATGTGTCGATTTTATTTTTAAACATATTCACACTACTAGCACCCACACAATCATCAGATAATCTGTTCCATTCATTCACAGTCCTTTGTGAAAATGAGAACTTTCTCACGTCTAATCTACACTGCTCCTTTACTAATGTAACTTCATGTCCTCTAGTCTTTCTATCTTTCTTAACTGAAAAAAACATATTTCTATCAATATTTTCATAACCATTCAATATTTTAAACACTTCTATCTGATCTCCTCTCAGTCTCCTAGTCTCTAGTGTTGTTAAACCACATTCTTTTAGGCGTTTTTCATAACTAAGATCCCTCAGTTTTGGTATCATTTTAGTCGCTCTCCTCTGTACTCTTTCTAGCATATCTATGTCCTTCTTGCGGTATGGCCTCCACGCTTGTATACAATATTCTAAATGAGGCCTAACTATTGTTTTGTACAGCGGTATTATTAGCTCTTTTTCTTTATATGCTATATTTCGCCTAATCAATCCAAGGATTTGATTTCCCATTGAAGCTGCAATTCCACACTGCTCTGAAACCTTCATGTCAGCACTAATTGTCAGCCCTAAGTCTTTTTCTTTTACAGTAGTACTTAGTACAGTTCCCCCCATTGTATATTCTACATATTCGTTCCCATGTCCTGTGTGAAGGCATTTACATTTCCCAAAATTGAACAACATTTGCCACTTTTCAGACAATTTGATCAACCTGTCAAGATCATCTTGTAAATGCTGTCTATCCCCATCACTTTTAATCTTTCTAAATACTTTTGTATCATCTGCAAATTTCAACACCTTGCTAGCTATATCATCGTCCAAATCGTTTATATATATTAAGAATAATATAGGTCCCAGTAGTGATCCCTGTGGAACCCCACTCAAGACTGATTTCCAGTTTGAAGCCTCCCCATCAACAACTACCGTTGTCTTCTGTCAATCAGCCATTTTTCTATTCAGTTAATTATACCATTTCCTATGCCATGGGCTTTTAGTTTAAGCAGTAATCTCTGATGTGGCACTTTGTCGAAAGCTTTTTGAAAATCTAAGTAGATGATATCTACTGGTGATCCATCATCTACCCACTTGGTGATATCTTCCAAAAAACATAACATATTTGTTAAGCATGACCTCGCTTTTAGAAACCCATGTTGAGATGGGTTTATCAAGTTATGTTTAACAAGAAAATCCACCATGTGATCTTTTATTAGTCTTTCTAATAATTTACAAATCACTGATGTTAAACTCACTGGTCTATAGTTCTCTGACTTGTTTCTCGAACCTTTTTTAAATAACGGTATAATGTTTGTTTCTTTCCATTCTAAAGAAACCACTCCCTCTTCTAATGACAAGTTGAAAACTGTTGCAAGCGGTATGCTAATTTGTTCTACAATTTCCACTAGTAGTTTGGGTGGAATACCATCCACTCCAGATGATTTATTTTCCTTCATAGCCCTAAT
>JAHLWY010006336.1:0-23257 GCA_020002185.1 Paraescarpia echinospica | reverse complement strand
TGTGTTACTTCCACTCGCTACCCCCTCACCCCCAGTGTATGTATGATGACATGTGTTACTTCCACTCGGTACCCCCTCACCCCCAGTATATGTATGATGACTTGTGTTACTTCCACTCGCTACCCCCTCACCCCCAGTGTATGTATGATGACATGTGCTACTTCCATTCGGTACCCCCTGACCCCCAGTGTATATATCATGACATGTGCTACTTCCGCTCAGTAACCCTCACCCCCAGTGTATATATGATGACATGTGCTACTTCCACTCGGTACCCTCTCACTCCCAGTGTATGTATGATGACATGTATTACTTCCACTCGCTACCCTCTCACCCCCCAGTGTATGTATGATGACATGTGCTACTTCCGCTCAGTACCCCTCACACCCAGTGTATGTATGATGACATGTGCTACTTCCGCTCGGTACCCTCTCACCCCCAGTATATGTATGATGACATGTGTTACTTCAACTCGGTACCCCCTCTCCCCCAGTGTATGTATGATGACATGTGTTACTTCAACTCGGTACCCCCTCACCCCCAGTGTATGTATGATGACATGTGCTACTTCTGTTCGGTACCCTCTCGCCCCCAGTGTATGTATGATGACATGTGTTACTTCCACTCGGTACCCCCTCACCACAGTGTATGTATCATGACATGTGTTACTTCAACTCGGTACCCCCTCACCCCCAGTGTATGTATGATGACATGTGCTACTTCCGCCACTCAGTACCCTCCCCCCCAGTGTATGTATGATGATGTGCTACTTCCGCTCAGTACCCCCTCACCCCTAGTGTATGTATGATGACATGTGCTACTTCCACTCGGTACCCCCTCACCCCCAGTGTATGTATGATGACATGTGCTACTTCCACTCGGTACCCCCTCACCCCCAGTGTATGTATGATGACATGTGCTACTTCCGCTAGGTACCCCTCACCCTCAGTGTATGTATGGTGACATGTGCTGCTTCCGCTCGGTAACCCCTCACCCCCAGTGTATGTATGATGAGATCAGCTACTTCCGCTTGGTTCCCCCTCATCCCCAATGTATGTATGATGACATGTGCTACTTCCGCTCGGTACCCTCTCACCCTCAGTGTTTTGTATGATGACATGTGTTACTTCCACTCGCTACCCCCTCACCCCAAGTGTATGTAGGTCGGGATCTTCATTTTGTTTTTTATGTAATTTGTTGTATAATTTATAACAACCAATTTCAATATTAACTTTCTGCATAGCTTCAACACTTTGTATATTAATTTTTACAAATTTAGGAGGGATTTCAGCGGTAGGAATAGTGTCTATAATTAGAAAATAAGGCTGATGGTCCGAGAAAGTGTTTGTGAAAATCCCAGCAGTACTTTTTAATATAAATTGATTTAGTGAGCAAAAAAGTTATCTATTAGTGTTCCGTTTGTTGTAGTGAAACGAGTTGGGAACCTAATTTGGGGATAAAGACTATGAGATGTTAAGGTATAAAAAAATCACTGTATATTCTGTTTTCATTTATTTTAAGTAAATTTATATTAAAATCCCCTGCTGTAATGAGATTATTATTATTGCTGTTTTCCAGAGATGATATAACTTGACGAAAATTCATAAGTAAATTGTGCAATATTTTCGTTACATGACCTTGGGGGTCTATATATATATTTCCGATGGTCATTGTCTTTGATAAACCATTTCTAGTTACTTGAATTATTAATCTTTCCCAGTTATCGTACATATTTAGATTCATTTTTATTTCAGATTGATATTGATCATCGACATATATTAATAACCCTCCTTTGTTACTACATTTTTTCCCCTGTGTTACACAATCATATCCATCTGATTCTAAATAAAATTGAGATAAATCATCATTATCAGTTTTCCATGTCTCTTGTCAACATATCACACTAAATTTTAAATTATTACTACGTAACTCCTCTATGAATATTTCACTCGATGCCTCCTCACGCCAGTGTATGTATGATGACATGTGTTACGTCCACTCGCTACCCCCTCACCCCAGGGTATGTATGATGACATGTGTTACTTCCACTCGCGACCCTCTCTCCCCAGTGTATGTATAATGACATGTGTTACTTCCGCTCAGTACCCCTCACCCCCAGTGGATGTATGATGACATGTGCTACTTCCACTCAGTACCTCCTCACCCCCAGTGTATGTATGATGACATGTGTTACTTCCACTCGGTACCTCCTCACCCCCAGTGTATGTATGATGACATGTGTTACTTCCACTCGGTACATCCTCACCCCCAGTGGATGTATGATGACATGTGTTACTTCCACTCGGTACCCCCTCACCCGCAGTGTATGTATGATGACATGTGTTACTTCCACTTGCTACCACCTCACCCCAGTGTATGTATGATGACATGTGTTACTTCCACTCGGTACCCCCTCACCCCCAGTGTATGTATGATGACATGTGCTACTTCCACTCATTACCCCCTCAACCCCAGTGTATGTATGATGACATGTGTTACTTCCTCGGTACGCCCTCACCCCCAGTGTATGTATGATGACATGTGCTACTTCCACACGCTACCCCCTCACCCCCAGTGTAAGTATGATGACATGTGTTACTTCCACTTGGTACCCCCTCACCCCCAGTGTATGTATGATGACATGTGCTACTTCCACTCGGTACCCCCTCACCCCCAGTGTATGTATCATGACATGTGCTACTTCCACTCGGTACCCCCTCATCCCCAGTGTAAGTATGATGACATGTGTTACTTCAACTCGGTACCCCCTCACCCCCAGTGCATGTATGATGACATGTGCTACTTCCGCTCGGTACCCTCTCACCCCCAGTGTATGTATGATGACATGTGCTACTTCCGCCGCTCAGTACCCTCTCACCCCCAGTATGTGTATGATGAAGTGCTACTTCCGCTCGGTACCCCCTCACCCCCAGTGTATGTATGATGACATTTGCTAATTCCATTCGGTACCCCCTCACCCCCAGTGTATGTATGATGACATGTGTTACTTCCACTCGGTACCTACTCACCCCCAGTGTATGTATGATGACATGTGCTACTTCGACTCGGTACCCCCTGACCCCCAGTGTATGTATGATAACATGTGCTACTTCCGCTCGGTACCCCCTCACCCCCAGTGTATGTATGATGACATGTGTTACTTCCACTCGCTACCCCTCCCCCCAGTGTATGTATGATGACATGTGCTACTTCCACTCGGTACCCACTCACCCCCAGTGTATGAATGATGACAAAATTGTTCATGCAGCCCTTTCTCTGTTTGTATAGAGTTACACCAACTATTGCATAGGTTGGTAATGGGCAATCCAAATTTATTAATTCACAGGGTTTGCTACTGTGCACAGACAATCTGTACAATGCATTTCACATTCTGTGCACAGACAGGTACATGAAGATTACTTATCTATGTACCACATATGCTGTGTACTACAATTTAGTGTACATATATAATAATTTTCCATTGTAGCTAGTTATTGACCAAAAAATCCTTGATTGCTGTTAGACATTTACAGGAATATATCAATATCCAGTGAGCAGCATCTACTTAGCGTATAGTGCTGCCATATTGTGGCAGGTGTTGACATTAGAATGGTGATTAAGATTGTGTTTCTACAATTACAAACATCATACATATTAGCTTATTAACACATTACACCATAATTCTGGAAACATATGTAGGTGTTCAAACTGCTATCTTACAGTTACATTGATAAGGGCTGGCTAGAGTGGCTTGTGTGGCTAGAGTGGCTTGTGTGGCTAGAGTGGCTTGTGTGGCTAGAGTGGCTTGTGTGGCTAGAGTGGCTTGTGTGGCTAGAGTGGCTTGTGTGGCTAGAGTGGTTTGTGTGGCTTGTGTGGCTTGTGTGGCTAGAGTGGTTTGTGTGGCTTGTGTGGCTAGAGTGGCTTGTGTGGCTAGAGTGTCTTGAATGGTTTGTGTGGCTTGTGTGGCTAGAGTAGTTTGTGTGGCTAGAGTGGTTTGTGTGGTTTGTGTGGCTTGTGTGGCTTGTGTGGCTTGTGTGGCTTGTGTGGCTAGAGTGGCTTGTGTGGCTAGAGTGGTTTGTGTAGCTAGAGTGGTTTGTGTGGCTTGTGTGGTTTGTGTGGCGTGTGTGGCTAGAATGGTTTGTGTGGCTTGTGTGGCTAGAGTGGTTTGTGTGGCTTGTGTGGCTAGAGTGTCTTGAGTGGTTTGTGTAGCTAGAGTGGCTTGTGTGGCTAGAGTAGTTTGTGTGGCTAGAGTGGTTTGTGTGGCTTGTGTGGTTTGTGTGGCTTGTGTGGCTAGAGTGGTTTGTGTAGCTAGAGTGGTTTGTGTGGCTTGTGTGGTTTGTGTGGCGTGTGTGGCTAGAATGGTTTGTGTGGCTTGTGTGGCTAGAGTGGTTTGTGTGGCTTGTGTGGCTAGAGTGTCTTGAGTGGTTTGTGTAGCTAGAGTGGCTTGTGTGGCTAGAGTGGTTTGTGTGGCAAGAGTGGCTTGTGTGGCTAGAGTGGTTTGTGTGGCTAGAGTGGTTTGTGTGGCAAGAGTGGCTTGTGTGGCTAGAGTGGTTTGTGTGGCTAGAGTGGCTTGTGTGGCTAGAGTGGCTTGTGTGGCTTGTGTGGCTAGAGTGGCTTGTGTGGCTAGAGTGGCTTGTGTAGCTAGAGTGGCTTGTGTGGCTAGAGTGGTTTGTGTGGCAAGAGTGGCTTGTGTGGCTAGAGTGGCTTGTGTGGCTAGAGTGGTTTGTGTGGCAAGAGTGGCTTGTGTGGCTAGAGTGGTTTGTGTGGCTAGAGTGGTTTGTGTGGTTTGTGTGGTTTGTGTGGATAGAGTTGCATGTGTGGCTAGAGTGGCTTGTGTGGCTAGAGTGTCTTGAGTGGTTTGTGTAGCTAGAGTGGCTTGTGTGGCTAGAGTGGTTTGTGTGGCTAGAGTGGCTTGTGTGGCTAGAGTGGTTTGTGTGGCTAGAGTGGTTTGTGTGGCTTGTGTGGCTAGAGTGGTTTGTGTGGTTTGTGTGGCTAGAGTGGTTTGTGTGGCTTGTGTGGCTAGAGTGGTTTGTGTGGTTTGTGTGGATAGAGTGGCTTATGTGGCTTGAGTGGCTTGTGTGGCTAGAGTGGTTTGTGTGGTTTGTGTGGATAGAGTGGCTTGTGTGGCTAGAGTGGCTTGTGTGGTTTGTGTGGCTAGAGTGGCTTGTGTGGCTAAAATGGCTTGTGTGGCTTCTGACATTAAGAAGTACCCAGGGAGGGCTCCTGTAATATAGTTCTATGAGATCTTGAGATTCCTACTTTATAAAAATTGATACTAATTACTTTTAATTTGGGAAGCATCCTTTGCAGTCTTCTACAGGGAAAATAATAGAAAACACAACTGCCTAATTGTACTAAATAATAGTCATAAAACTAAGCTATGTTTTATACTTGTCAACTTAATTTGTGGCAACCGTTACACCCTAGGTGTAATAATCATAGTTTACTATATAATTATGCATGTACATATGGGCAATTCCAGTGTTTTGGATACATGTGGTATTTCGCATAAAAAAAATTGCGATTCCATTTCAATAGTGTGTAAAGATTTTAGTTCACATTCTTTTTGATGATTGCATAGTTTCATAGAGAGCACATTCTGTTACTAAATGTATAATATGGCAATATATATACATATTAACCTAATAGCATGTAGATTAAGCATCATAATACAAAACACAGTACCTGATTAAACATGACTAAAACTATATACTCTCATTAAGACCACTACTGTTTACAGGCTGCCAGTGGGGGTCAACCACAGCATCCTGGGGTGTTCACTCAAAGCAATTTTCCATATATAGTAAAAACCCTTATAACTAAATAAATGCTTTAAAACATCCATGAAAAGTTAGGTGGACAATCTTCCACTTCACGATGTGGTATAATTAGAAAAGGGAAATAATAAAAGTATTATTGAACAAGTTGACACTCACCAAAAATAAATGTCTCCTCCTTTGTTGTGTGAAACCTGAGCCAGCCTAGCCCACAGCTGCTATACCAATGCTTGGTCCAAACACATGTGACCAGTGTCTCTGGAGATGGTTTATCTCATACTGTACAGGCAATTTGTTAACCATGTACACTGTAGTACATAATTAATTATCTCAATATAATTATAACCAACACCTTAGCAATTAAATCATGAAAATGTAGTTTCACAAAATAAAGAATGTAACAATATCCATCATCTACTTAGCGTATGTTGCTGCCATCTTGTGGCTGGTAGCGACACTAGAATGGAAATTAAGATGTATACCATCTCTTAATTAGCATGTCAACACATATTACAGCATACCTATGAACATGTGTAGGTGTCCAAACTGCTACCTTACAAATAACTAGTAACTGTTATTGGTTAACGAAAAACCGTTACAGATGTGGCATGCTGTGGAACCTGTTTTGACCCTAGTGAAACATAATACTAAACTTTGTCTATTATCTAGATCAATCAATTACAAATAATTTCAAAACCATAATAACATCTGTGTTCATCAAATAAACTTTTTTAAATGTAATAAAACCTGTAACATACTATGCAAACAGCCATTATTTCACTAGCCACAATTATGAAATCAAATTGTTTTAACTGAATTGTTTAATTAGAAGGAGATGTAGAAGTAGTAAATGGGTCAAGAATGTTAAATACCTCTCAATCTCACTTTCCATGGAATCACTGTTACTTTTTGTCTGATATTATTCCCTGTTACTTTCTTTCCTACAACCGACATCCCTTTATTCGTTAGCCAGTTAATTAGTGGTGAAATTCCCTGAGGTCAAATACATTGAAAGGTATTCAAAATAATAATAACGCTTATTTCAGTACATACAAAATGGATGAAAGGAAGAAGCGTCATGCACAGTACAACAGGATATGGATTGCCGCAAAAAGATCAGCATCATTCATGAATGAAGATGCCCAAAGAAGTCTGCTTATTGACAGTGATAGTGATAAGTTTGTGTTAGACGGTGTACAGGTAGTAGCAAATGTTCACATTAATGAACCTTCTTCAGGGAGTGATTCTGAACAACACGCTGACTGGGATGGTGGTGGACCAGTGCGGGACTTGATTGATGCACCTGTGGTCAACTTCTCTTCAGATGAAGAACGTGATGAAAACAAAGACACATGCCTAGCTGAGGACTTGGTGTCCTGGAGATTTAAGCATACGATAAAACACAATGCAACAGATGATCTGCTGAAACTGTTGAAAAGGAATGGACTTGCAAATGTTGACAGCTTGCCATCATCTGCCCATACTTTGTTAAAAAACAGACAGACACGTGAGAACGGAAGAAAAATCAGTCATGAACTATGTGTATCTGGGACTTGAAGATTCCTTGAAGAAGAACTTCAACAAGTATCCTCAAGAAACGAAGAACAAAACAGAGAGGATAGAGATTTCTTTGAACATCGATGGTCTTCCCCTGTTCAGGAGTTCCAATACATGTTTGTGGCCAATCTTGTGTGCTATCATGATTGAACCAGTCACTGTCTTCCCAGTGGCCATAACCTGCGGCACTTCCAAACCAAATAATTTAGATTTCTTGCTGGACACCATACAAGACTTGGATCACATTATGCAGTATGGGCTACACTATGATGAGAAGACCATACAAGACTTGGATCACATTATGCAGTATGGGCTACACTACGATGAGAAGACCATACAAGACTTGGATCACATTATGCAGTATGGGCTACACTATGATGAGAAGACCATACAAGACTTGGATCACATTATGCAGTATGGGCTACACTATGATGAGAAGACCATACAAGACTTGGATCACATTATGCAGTATGGGCTACACCATGATGAGTAGACCATACAAGACTTGGATCACATTATGCAGTATGGGCTCCACTATGATGAGAAGACCATACAAAACTTGGATCACATTATACAGTATGGGCTACACTATGATGAGAAGACCATACAAGACTTGGATCAAATTATGCAGTATGGGCTACACTATGATGAGAAGACCATACAAGACTTGGATCACATTATGCAGTATGGGCTACACTATGATGAGAAGACCATACAAGACTTGGATCACATTATGCAGTATGGGCTCCACTATGATGAGAAGACCATACAAGACTTGGATCACATTATGCAGTATAGGCTCCACTATGATGAGAAGACCATACAAGACTTGGATCACATTATACAGTATGGGCTACACTACGATGAGAAGACCATACAATACTTGGATCACATTATGCAGTATGGGCTACACTATGATGAGAAGACCATACAAGACTTGGATCACATTATGCAGTATAGGCTCCACTATGATGAGAAGACCATACAAAACTTGGATCACATTATGCAGTATGGGCTACACTATGATGAGAAGACAGTCGGATGAAAGTACTCAGAGTAAGAAGTCTTAAAACAAAAGCAATAATGGTCGAGCGAGGAAACAGCAGAGAGGCGGTCTTCCTTGCAATCCTGTATGAAGTTTGAATGGTTAAGTGGATTTCTACAATATTCTTAATTTTTGAGTTGTATAGCGTATCATAAATACAATACATACTGCTGCAGTCTAATGAAAAAACCTAGTAAGTCACATTTTTCAATTGTTATTAGTTAAATCTACTAATTTGAATTATTTTATATATTTGTTCATCAATGTGACATTACTCTATCATGGTGATAAACAAAAAATGTCATATATGTTAAATTCCATGAGTGATTAAGTAATTATTTATTGGTTTACTAACTTTTTTGAGTCTGTTCTTGCTAAGTTTTGACATTGCAAATATTACAGTGGTGCTTTGTAGAGACATTGCACAGGACCAAGTAGGTCCAAAAACACAATTGCAAAAAATCAAGCATCTATCAAGCACTGAGAAGCATAAATATTTATAGTAGGTAATTATTACAATGAATACCACTAAAACGTTACTTTTCAATTATATATATGCATGCATATAACAAAACAAATATATATGACCTGTAAGATTATTGCATGACACAAACATATTGTGTGACACAAGCTTGGTTACACATAGTTTATACCATTTTTGTAGATGTCGCAAGGACAATTTGTGGTAGTGGAGTTTGTCCACGAAGAAGCTGAGGAGGTGGTCCACAAGTCGTGGATACAGGCAACAGGGAATGTAGGTGACTAGTTATCTGGATATCATCAATTATTATATGTCGACAAGAAAAAAATACTGTATAATGTATTAGTTTTATGTTTAATAAAAACATATTTTGTTGAAAAAATGATTCGTACGTACATACCAGTACATACTTTGTATGCATGTACCAGCTTTCGTTTGAAGATGCCGCAGTGAGATATCTAATCTGTTGTAGAACAACCTGTCACTGTTTACATTAGTAATGGTTGCTGCAGTCTGTTAAAACCCCATGCCAACTAGTCTGTCTGCCTAACAAAAACAGCATCATTTCACAAAGCTGTCACATCTAGGCAAGCATTGATAATGTTGTTCAGATAGCTTGTTTTATCAGCACGCTACGCTTTGGTAAACTATTGTGTTTACTAACATCTTACAAGGAATATGCCCAAGTTCTACTACTATGATTGAATCCTTTAATGCATTTTAACAATATTTAGTTGGTACTATGTGATTTCTTTTTAGGGTCTCCACTGCTATTGGCCACCAAAGGCTGGAGCTTCAGCTAAGGCCAAATGGGCCGAGATACCTGACAAGGACAAGTGGAAATTGCATGAAGTCTGAATATTTTCATTTGCAGGTGGTAATCTTAATATTGTATATATTGTATATATATATATATATACGGTCCTTGGCTTTGTTAAGCTGTGATAAGCTATAATTATACATCCAAGAAATAGAAACAATGTTTCTACATGAAAGATGTCCACTCACCATTAATGTTACAGTGAAACAATAGTTTATGTATTATGTACCATAAACTGTCCACATAAAAAGGCCAATGTGGTTTGAAAAAAGCGAACACTGCATGGATGTAATGCTACTGTTTCCATGCTGTTGTTTTAATCTACGCGTAATTGAAAAATAAACAGAATGAAATAAATATTATGATGATTTGGCTAATATGGTCTCAGAGCTAATAACAAATATATTTCTAACATCGTAGATACTTTGGCGAAAGCTCTGGTGCGGGCATGACGGGCAGTGGACACTTCAAATGTTGACACTGACATAGAAGAATGCCGACGTCCCATCAAGAAGCCTTCAAAGTTTAAGAACTTTCAAACAGAAGATGCTGAAATTAAGAGTGGGTAGTATCAAGTAAAAACATTATACAGATGGCATAATAATGTCAATAAAAAAAAAACAGTTGTTGAACAAACCAGGAAATTGTTTAAATTGATTTAAAATTGACCATGTTTATATTTAATTTGACAAGATTTTACTTATTGTCTAAAGACAATAAAATAATGTTCATACAGATGAAGACGACGAGCAACTTGAGGCAACTAACAATGTCCGTGTTATCTCCAAGGCAGAACTACCTCAACCTCCTCGGCTTATTACTGCAAGTGGTAAGTGGGACTGACACACAGGTGAAATATAATTATTATGTACTAGATATAAAATTATGACTAGTTAAGATTAAATTGGACATAGTTGGTTGATTTTCACTTCATATTTAGTAAGACCATAAAATATAAATATGTACATATCAACAAGGTGACTTTATATGTGACTTATCATATAAACAATCACTACAATGTTTAACGAAGGTTTCCGACAATGTACTAATTGTACTCAACAAGATCAAGTTCTCAGAGAGCTATAATTGGATGAAATGCAACACATATGTCTACGTGTATGTATGCACATTAAATAAATGATATATGTTTGCAGATACGCCCTCATGTGCAAGACAGAACAACCAAATGTCCACATATCGACCTTCAACACCAGGTATTTACTCTGGTGCATGTATAACTGCTGTTTTCTGTACTTATCCAATATATACATATGAACAACTATATTAACGTTGTAATGTTATATTTTATTTGTAGTGATTTCTTAAGTTCTATTCTGAAACATCCACCAAGGTTTTATGTTAGGCTAGCAGCTCATCTGTGATGTTTTATGTTAGGCTAGCAGCTCATCTGTGATGTTTTATGTTAGGCTAGCAGCTCATCTGTGATGTTTTATGTTAGGCTAGCAGCTCATCTGTGATGTTTTATGTTAGGCTAGCAGCTCATCTGTGATGTTTTATGTTAGGCTAGCAGCTCATCTGTGATGTTTTATGTTAGGCTAGCAGCTCATCTGTGGTGTTTTATGTTAGGCTAGCAGCTCATCTGTGGTGTTTTATGTTAGGCTAGCAGCTCATCTGTGATGTTTTTTTCTTGAAATATGTTGTATATCATGTGGATGGAGAAATCAATTTACCTTAATTTAAGGTGTTTCTAGCCCGTAGCTTGCAGTTTGTGTCCAGAACTGGAAGTTGCATCCATATATTATATCATTGACTATTGTGTTTTGCCAGCTTGATAAAACATAACCTGTTGTTAGTTGGTGAAATGAAAACCTATTGGTGGTGACACATTAAATATTGTTATCTTTCACTTCAAAATTGTTGTGAATATTGTGTTCTGGACAATAAAAATCACTGTTTTCTGTTAATAGCATACACGCCAAGTGCACCGAGACAGTCAAAGGAACATTGTAGTGCAAAACGATTGTTCGCAGCCAGGTACATTAATTCAATCAAATGTTATATTTGTCTTCGATTACGCTGTTGCATTATGTTCAGACTGCACAAGTACTTAGATATACTAAATATTGACAATTATTTCACTCTTGTTTTCAAGTAAGACATCACCATCAAGAGCTAACGAAGGCATCCTATCTCCGACTGTTTCTGAGAGAGAAGACATTGTCACAGTAACAGGTAACAAAACCTTATATTACATTTAGTACTTTGGAAAATGAAATACACCTGCCAGTTTGAATATTGAGGAATATTTTAATCTGGATATTAACATGCTAAGTTGGGATCATAGTAAGTGCATCTCCTCCAATATGCCAATGTCCACTTGCCTCTTTCTAGGTTTCAGTTGCTTCCTTGGACCATAGGCCTCTCTACCAACTGGCGATGTACATAATGATAGTTATTTTCTTACATGTTTTTGATATGCTATGGTTTTCTGGAGGATCTTTTTTCCTTAAGAGAACCCAGTGGTGATCAGATCACCACATGGCACCAGTATAAATGAGTAAATTGTTATCCCAACTTCCATGAGTGGGTGTAAGCTAGTAGCAAATAATTAATTCTAACTATTTTGTTTTAGGAAAAATGTAATCGATAATAAACATGGCACGTCTGCATTCATATCAGCAAAATACATACAAGAGCATAACTCAGTTATCTGGTGATAGGTTTGCAACGCAGAACCCTGTTGCGCGTGCAAAGCTTGGAGAAAACAGTGGCTGAAATGATGCAGATGCTGCGCTCTCTGACCAGTGTCAGTCGAGCAGCAGGAGAAGAACTGGAGGGTGTGCTACCGAGTCCCATCAATACACCTGAAGAACTCGGAATGCTTTGTGAAAAACTGGCTGATCCCACCTTCAAGAAGCAACTGGTATATATGTTAATTTTGAGAAAATCAATCCTCATTTTGTCTTGATGCTAAAATCCACATTGATATTAAAATAGTTATATACCAATATTTCTGCAAAGATACAGTGCATTTACTCTAGTGAAGAGTGAATTATCACTACAGCATTGATAGATTATTTAGATATTAAGTGGAGTCAAGTAAGTAACGGTGGTTGGTTGAATCGGCAAAAAATTATTCCAGATGGTTTTAGCATGATAAAAGTACATTGTACTGAAGTAGGTTTGTGCAAACTGCCTTTCATATATGACAGAAGCATATTTGATTTCTGTTCACAGTGGTCTTAGAGGTGTTTCATAACAAATATTCATTATCTACTACATTGCAGACGTGCTACTTGCTTTTCTGGGGGACACACTGTTGGCGACTTTGTGCGTAGAATGCTGAGGAATGTCAGAACAAATGGCTTATGGTGTGGCTGCAGCGTGAAAGGGAAGAAGGGCAAGATTGCATTTATCCAGCTGTCAGTAGCCAGAGTCATAAACAGTCAGTTTAATTATGTCATTAATGGCCTTTCTTATATAACAAAGTAATTATTGTTGATTTTTGTCTTGTAATTTACAGGGTTCTTCTTCCATTATACGACAAACATCATTTTGATGATGATTCTAGCACTCCGTTAGTCCATGACAGGTTTTCCTTTTACCTGCATGGGATCTTTTACTTCCTCTAGCATAGACACCAGATAGAAGGGACCAACGGCTTAGTGTCTTCCGAAAAATACAGGCCACGTAGGGTGAACGAAATTGCCAAAATTTCGACATCGTGGATGAAACTATACCGATCCACTGCCTGGCCGGCACAAGTATTTGAACCCCTTTCCTTTGAATGACAGTCCAGCACTCTAACTGCTCGACCACTGCGCCCCATCAGACTTAGCTGCTTTACTTACTATAATAAATTATTGTTTCTGTACTTTTTTTTATAAAACAAATTGATATATGTTCATGTAGCCTGCTTTTATATAACAGTTTGTTGCTCCTTTTTCTCTAGAAGCATGCCTGAAGAATCACCCTAAAGCAAAGGCATCTGATGTGGAGGCTGACATTGCAGATACCTTGAAACATGCACCCAAGAAAAGAGGAGGGCCAAAATACAAGGTGATACTGGATTTTGATATATTTTAGCTGTCTTCTTGCAAAAAAGTGACTACTCATGTGAGAAACCCTGCAGTATATTTTGGTTCCCCTTGTAATAAGAGAATATTAAGCCCTGCAATGGGTTAGATACCAATCCACCCTGTCAACAAATAATTGTGGTCAACCATAACATGTCTTCTAAGACTAACAAAGTTAATTAACATGGAGCATGTGTTCATGGCTGGCTCTATGATTTGTCCATTTGTTAGCACGTCTGTGATGCTGATCATCTGCGTATTTCATCAATGCTATCTTATATTTCAACTGAGTTGTAGTTATAAAAATGTTGGAAAAAAATATGTGTTTTCCAATTCAGAGTGACATGCAATGTCGGTGGTGTCATGAGTTTCACCTTGTTTTGAAAACGGACATGGTGCCGCCTTGAGTGGCCACACATTTTAATTTCACACTGGTGTGAGAAACTCATGTCATGATTGTTTAACTCACTGTACTCTTAATAGAATGAATACTGCTTGTTTTATGGTTAAATATCTGAATTAAACATTATTTTTATGTTCTTCTGTTTAGGCACCGGCTTCAAAGAAATGCACCAATGACATCGAGATTGTTGAATCGTCTTCGCCTTCCTCCAAGAGTGACTGAGATGTTTAATGATTTCTTAGGAACCCAATCTTGGGCTAACGCAGCGGTCTGTGCACATGCATATGGGTAGTTTGTTCATTTATTTTTATCATTGGCAGTTTGGATGAAGTAAATGGAAGGTTCTTGATGGCCGTTTAAAATGCAATTGGGAACAGTTTAATAAGTTCATTATAAACTTATTTTAAAGGGTTTTGATATTTACATTTTATACATTTACAAATTATAATAAAGATATATATGTATAGCTAGGTCTGTCAGGGAGTAGTGTTAGTTCTAACGACTGGATACTACACTATATAAGAACTTACCTTTATTTTCTATGCTTAAGTTTCCCTATAGAAACCATTAATTGTGTTGAACGATGCTTTATCTTGGTTTTGGTGATTTTTGTAGATGTGTAGACAGCTTAATTATAATGCCTTTGTTTACTTGTGATTGTTGTAATACCCTTTATATAATTTCCTTCTTGTGAAATACATCATAATATATTATAACAAACGTTTTGTTGTATTTTTAGACCATCATGTTCACAACTGTGTAATATACTGTACTGTTGTTTGAATATTTAAATGCAATAAAATGCTTCCAGAGCAATGAATTAAAAAGTGTGTTTTAATGTAAATCATGATCATGTGTCACTGGTTTGTAAAGTCCCAAAAAAGTGTAGTGTATAATATTATATATAGTACTAAAACTTACTCAATTACTTAGCGCACGCGTTTGCATAATGCTGTAAACTTCTTAAATTTAATTTTTATTTGTTTATTTAAAAAAAAAATGCCCGTGAATGGCACGGTGCGCAACTTATCTTATGATTTCTCTAAGTCAGTGATGTCACAATAACGGAAACCGACCAACGAAGACGAAATGCATTAAGGACGAAGAAGACGAGTTCGGGTAAAACATGATCACGTAACCGTGGGCTGGATAGCGCCGACGAACACCCCGAGTTCAACTTCGTAGCACGAGGAAAATGTCTACATTGGCACCACCTAGCGATTAATACATATATTAAATCTGAACTTTTTGATAGGTGGCGCCAATGTAGCGAATTTTCCTCACGATGTTCGGACGATCGTAATTATCACCAGTCCACTCACCAATAAGTGCTGCTGTACGTTTTGGGGGCTCTGCTAACTTATGCGATCACCCCAACGTTACTAACAATACTTTTTGTTTGAATGTAACGTGTACTAAACGTGGCAATAACGTGATGTCTCCGTGTGAAATGTCCACGTGGTGACCACGTAATTGCGACCATATAAAATCACTTTTACGTAGAAAATACCACGTTGTGACACCATCAACGTGTTCTAGAGGTTGTGGTAACGTGAAATTGCACATGAAAACCACGTTGTGACCACGTAACTGCGACCCAACAAAACCACGTAGTTTCTACATAAAATGCCACATTGTCACAACGTCAGCGCAACGTGGCTGCCACGTGGTAATTACGTAGAAAATGCCACGTTGTGACGTCATCAACGTGTTTTAAAGGTTGTGGTAACGTGAAATTGCACATGAAAACCACGTTGTGACCACGTAACTGCGACCCAACAAAACCACGTAGTTTCTACGTAAAATGCCACGTTATCACAACGTCAGCACAACGTGGCTGACACGTGGTATATACGTAGATGTGCTAGCTGGGTAAATATTTCGGCAACGTAGGTTCACTTCAGTTGGAGGTTTTTGTGAGCGACAGCCAACACTCTTCTCGGCACAGCGAGAACCCAGATAGCATTTCCGTCTTCGGCAAAGAATGGCAGCCTATAGCCTGGAATGCCAGCCTTGGGCCAATGTTGCTTGTAAATCGGCAACCATTAATTTCTTGGCAGTAGCTTGGAATGCCAGCCTTGTGACAATGTTGATAGGCCAGTACTATGCTAAGCATCGGAACTGCCAATGTTGGACCAACATTGGCCCGACAGACATCCGGATCTTGATCAAATGTTGGCAACCATGTTGGCCCAAATTGGAAATGCTATCTGAGACAGGGTTTAATATCCCACATTGCAGGGGTCGGCAACTTGCGGCCCGTAGGCTAACTGCGGCCCGCGCAGATGTTACATGCAGCTCACGGAGTAGACGCGAGATTACACATGTACACAATGCAACCCGCGGGATGATGACACTTAATTGGTGCACCTTCTGTGGGCGCAAGAACCCACTGGATCATTCACTGCATCATCCCTCAAGAAAGTGTTGGTGGCATGTAAATGAAACAGCCGAAACATAATGAGCGTGATCATGAAGACTACATTCGTGCTTGTAGCCTAAACCACCGGCAGTTCCACCACATTCTCGCCGATATGAATGCGCAATATTAAGAGACCTTCTGTACTTCTGCGAAGCGTGCTGGCTGAGTTGAGGAGCTATAGTGCGCCGTGTGTATCAGCTGATCGAGCCATGGGATTAGCTTGTTTGTGGAACAGAGGCTTCAGATTTACCGAAATTCGTTGACCCTCATATTCATTGGACATCAAGGCGCATCTCAATCTGCTGAATGTCCAACTACAGGAGAGGACAAATCAATGAGATTGTACAGTTCGTCTGCGCTTTCGATATCACGATGCTACTGCCGAACGCCATCAACGGACACGTATCAGTACCCCAGAATAAACCCTGGAAATCCGGACACATATATAGGCCTACTATTCAGAGCTTGCAACAGAAAGTTAATTGTTGATATCTTCCATTAGGATATCGACGACGCGTCGTTAGCTATATGTAATGAGCTAGCTCGTCGAATTGCCATGCGATTCTGTGATACTCAAGACAACCTCCAAGGAGTTCGATCTGTCGTATGCATTTGCCGACGGAACTGTATCCTTAACAAACATGCCAAGCGCACATTGCAATCTGTTTGGCACAGCTTACCACAACATTCGCTTTATTTTATGTCTACAAACACCATTCACTATGCCTAACGTAAAATGTATGTTCTTTTATAACATGGCATGCAGTGCTTAGGTCTGCTCAAAGCGCTTTACACTTCACACCTTGCATAAATGTTCAATTGAAGACCATCTCGGCTTATCTGGGACGCCGTCGGATACACGGCAATTGGTACGAGAATACTATTCGTTCACAAATACCTTCCGATGTCTGTATATAGCGTTGTACTCACTCATACAGCTAAGTGAACTGGGACAGCGTGGATTGAACGAACTTGCACAAGGTTCGAAACGGCATCAAAAGGATTCGATTGAGAGTGCGATTCTCTGAGTGCCGTCACCGCTACCCACGTGTGCCGCAACAGCCTAATTTACTGCATGACCCACGCAACTATTGACTGCATGACCCACACAAACATCCTACTGCAATGCATCTAGCGAGTGTCTTTATCAAAGCTATAGGTATTGAAAATTAGCGTATCTTCGTTGTTTATCAACTGACATCCTTTGACTGCACAACTGTGTGGAACAAACAGTACGACACTTCTTTGGTTTTCAGGATTTTTTTACGAATTGATGCATCGAATAACGAAAAAGGCACCGTCAGCAATCAAACAATAATTTAATAATAATATCGGAATTTATATAGCGCCCGAATCTACTTGAAATAAAATGCTCTCAGGCGCTATAAACAAAGCAGCATAAATTAAATAAATCTATAAAATATAGATTATTTAAAAAAAACTACATAGTGTAAAAGAGTTCATTTGAACATAACAAATAAATAAATACATAGAAATTACACTTATAATACACACATGAATAAAACATTACGAATAAAACATTAGTGTATAGCAATGTCATTAAAATGAGAGCGTGACTCGATCACGTCAATCGTACGCCAGTTTAAAGGTATATGTTTTTAAATGTCTCTTGAAAGAGCTGAGAGTGTTCAGTTGTTTAATGTTCTCAGGCAAGTCGTTTCACAGTACGGCCGCGTGTTGGTTGAAATAACGAACGTTCACCATAAGTTAGAGTCAGCATCACAGGTACGACGAGAAATGACTTCTCCGTTGATCTTATGGTACGAGTAGGTTGATGTTTCTGCACAATGTCACTCATGTATGCCGGTGACAATCCGTTGAGCACTTTAAACGTACAGGTGTTGACCTTAAGGCTAAGCCGGTATTTCACAGGCAGCTACTAGCCGATGTAGTTCGCGTAACACAGGCGTTGTGTGCCCGCTCTTGCGTGTCCTGGTGATTAGGCGAGCGGCGCAGTTCTGTATACTCTGCAATCGTTCAATTAGTACCTGAGGCAAACCTTGCAGCAGCACGTTTCTATAATCCAGGCGAGATGTTAACAGTGCCTGGTCTAGAATCTTACAGGCGTCATTTGTGATGTATTGCCTAACTTTGCCAATATTTCGGATGTGCTAGAAACATAACTTGGAGATCGCATTAACCTGTTTCTGCATTGTTAAGCCGTTGTTCACAATAACTCCAAGATTTTGAGTTTGCTATTATTCCTTCACCTCATCATGGGTGGCTGGCAGAAACCTTTGAAGCGGGATTCCGTCAAACATAACGTCATCGTCCAATGCTGTTTAGTAGATATCACTTGGGTTGCCGGTATCAATGTTACGTCGGATAGTAACGACTTTGTCCATATAAAAGTAACCGAAACCAATAGCTAACTGTTCGGCCGATTCATGGGTTGGTAACATTACGTATCTCGTGTTACCCATCAAAATTTAAGGTCTCGTTAATTTCAACAGTTGTTTCTGATCCTTCCCGCAGTCTCTCATCTTTGTCGAAAAGAATGTTTTCTTTCCACTGATCATCAGTTTGTTAACTGCATTGCATTGCTCCCTGAACAGCTGCCGATGAACGGTGAGTTTGGTTTGCCGCCATACCTTCTCTGCTCGCCTGCGCGCGTGTTTGGCGTGTCTCAGTTCATTTGAATACCATTGCCCGTTTGGTCTCAGTGTTATCAACTTTCTTGTTGGTCGACAACAGCTTCAATTCCCGAAGTGTAGGCGTGTACAAGTCATTTAGCGGCTTATCCGTGTTATTAAAATTTGAATTAAATCCTTGATAAATTCAGGAATATAAATGTCCCGAAGCTTCCTGACAGTGACCAGCTGGCGAAATCTGTCTGGCTTCGTTAAATTAATTATAAAACACACAGCCAGATGGTCGCCGGAAGGGTTACCCTTTGTGCCACCAAGACATGGCTCAGAAACTGTTGGCATCCCAATCAACAAGGTACTAATGTCCCGGGTGATGACAACGTCCATCTTGTATGTGGGTCCCACCACGTGTTGTACCAATCCGTGAACTTCCAACGTGCCATTGAAGTGCACCGCATCTGCATCTTTAATGTTGTCGGGGTGGAAATTAAGGTCACCTGTTATGATTACATCGTTGGTTATAACAGCAAGGCGGTCCAAGTACAAACTCCACTCGTCAAAAACACACTGTTCTTAAAACCGTTTCGCTCAGAGGGAGGTGGACGGTAAACGCTGCATAATCTCACATTCACATCATTGGAAGTGACCGTACAGTCCATATGTTCGAAATGTGTAAACATGCCATTGCGTGTAGAATCCACAGTCTTAATGGTCAATCCGCATTTGAAGAGTACGGCCTCACCTCCACCGCGCTTCTCACTGGGTCGAAAGATGTGTTGTATTGTGTAACCAGATGGCACGAGTTCGTTTATAACCTGATTATCAGTGTCGGTTCCTAGCCATGTCGCAGTTAAGGCTAACTTACTTTAGATCAAAACAATATCCGGTTAAAATGACTGACAGTAAGCTGTGGAAGGAATCTGCAAGCCGACCAACTAACCACAAATCACTGTCGGGGAGGAGGTGGTGTGATTTACCAGGGTGCTTCAACAGCGAAAGGAGTTTATTCTCCTGCCAAACATGGTTACTTTAAATAAATTAAAACGATACAAGCTTTTTAATACCTTCGTATTTAAAGACCGATATATATATATATATATATATGAATAATGTAACAGTCTCTAAGCCTAAAGCTTTGCAGCCGCTTCGTGAACTTGCATGGTCCTGTTGCCGTATCGCACGCATTGTAGAACTTGTATAGTCCACATATCGAAGTCATCGTGGCCGTTTACTGCAATTACAATAAAGCGATGTAATAATAATAATAAGGAGAAGAAAACAAAGACGAAGAAAACATATGTAGTTACAAGATGATCTCCTCGTTTTTCTGTACCACTTTTGAAGTCTTTGCATTTTGGATTCCTGTACGATATCGTATAATATTTAAGATCTGTACCATTACATACCCGGCATTGTCCAGAAAGCAACCATCTTATTTGCATACACTACTTACTCCTGTAAGAAAACCTAAACAGCTTCGATGATCTAGTTCGTGCCTACTTTTTGTTCCTAGATTCAACACTAACATTGAAACTAGGGCTTTTTCTGTTGCTGCACCAACTCTTTGGAATAGGTTCCATCTTAGTGTTAGATCAGTTGAAAATATTACAAAATTCCGTCGTCATGCATTTAAAAACTTATCTTTAGAACCATAGCTCCCTAGCGCCTTGACCCCATATTTTGACAACTCGAATAATGCTGATGGATTTTCAGATTGACCAATTATTTTGTTTTGATGCGCCTCTGAGCTTGGTTGAATGGGGGAGGGTACAATTGAAGGTTCCCATAGATTACCCTCTATGCACCCGTCCCAGACTGGGTCACGTGCCCCATGGACCCGAGCTCCCCGAACGCCAATGAAAAAACCAAGGACCAGAGCTCCCGGGGGCTCACTGAACTCATAGCCAACTCGGGCCAATATTGGCCCAATGTATGTTACTATATTGGGCCAATGTTGGCAGCAAACATTGGGTTAAGATGGGGCCAATTTTGGTCCAACAATGGCAGTTCCGATGCTTGGCCTACCACTGGCCTATCAACATTAGCCCATGGTTGGCATTACAAGCTATAAGCCGTCATTCTCTGCCAACCAGGCCCAAGACAGAAAATGTTATGGTATATGGGGTGTGAATGTCGTGAACCTCCAACACCGGCCTGCGATATCACTGTGGGTTATCGAGCGTCTTTCTTCAATGCAGTGCGGGGAAACTTAATTGCATCCAGAGCTCGGATTCGCCACTACCATCCAGCATTGATATAATCACCGGCCTAAAAGGATACCCGGTGGAGCATCAACGCTGACTTTCCAAAGTCTCGTTTACGACGCGATCCAGCTGCCCGATGAAAATTCTGACTGCTGATCCCGGACAACCGGCTCGGAAGGTAGGACCGTGTCTTTGTAATTGTGTTGGCGTCCGTACTTCTGTTTATATTCAGTTGATCACTGAACATTGATACGATTCTGACCATGTTTTAGTTGTTACAATATTTTCCTATTCGTTGTCAATACAAATAACAATTAGTTTTGTTTTTCGCCCTACGTATCGTTAGTTCCCTCTGTCAAGTTTTCTCTATAAGTATGGCACTAGCTAGACCTATACGTCTGCGTAAATACGGTTAGAAAGGCATCCATTATTAAATATAGTCTACACTATTTATAGGTATGTTGACGTTGTTTTAAAACATTAGTCCATTCTTTTGGTGTCTACTAAATCATAAATACACACTTTGATATTTTATTAAGTAACTGTCCTTTCATCTTTAACAGTTTACAGGAAACACAATATTTTATGGTCTCGTTGCATAACGCATCCCTGTACGCGCGCTCGCAAATTTATTTAATATTTGTGTCATCAAAGTAATCATTTATTCTCATAAAGGTGTAAGAAGAAATATGTGCGCCAGGGATAAAATGTAAAGCGCATACAGAGGTTATTAGGACTGGATACTGCGCTTCATAAAACAAACCTTCTAATACACAAAAAGCTTGTATGAAAGCAACGTTCAGGGGATTTTCTTTTGGTATACGACACACATGCCCAAGTTACCGGAGTCTTCTATGTCTGATGACATCTGAGATTTTTGGTATATTCGGCAGTAATTTAATTTAATATTTATTGAATGTTGATTGAAACACATTATAGAATCAAAACAAATTATTAGTCAAAATCAAATCATGCGTGCAATTCACGAAAGTGGTAATTGTATGTAATAGCATAATAAACCGGAAAAAAGCAAGTTTGGAAAGTAGTTAATTATGAAGTTGTAAACTTACAAATAATAATGTTCGTGGGGATATAATCCGTTCGTGTTTTGGGCCGGTTAATTGGCATGTGCGACCCCACAAAGAATCTGCAACACTACAAGTGTAATATATTATGTAACCCTGGCGGAATTGTTTCGTGCAAGCGGTTGCATAGGCTATTGTTATGACAGTCGCCAGACGCGGGTAGTGTAGCTGGAGTCACACCCACTCGCAGATTGCTAGGGACCATGGACGTGTCCACAAAGTTATACGTACAGTTCTCTCGGATCCGTATTACGTGTATCAATATACCCGGTCTGGTGAGTTATTTTGTTCATATTTATACGTAATATATATAATAGTGATATTATTAGAATAATGCATAATTTAAATTGTACATTGTTGCCCCATTAACCGTCACTTCGGGCATGCCGGCTATGGTATAACGAGTGTAGCAGTGTTGTGTCGTATGTTAAATTGTGTTTACAGACGACTTACATATCTAGCAAGCATCTTAACTAATTATTGTGATATATAGGTATGTCGTGTGCATATGTTAGACCTTAGATAATGTGATAGTTACTAGTTAAAAGAAGTACTTAGCTAAAACACGTTTCTCCGACTCTTTGTATGTACAAGTTCAGACAAGTGTCTATAGGGTGACTGATTATTACATGGGGTTTAATTAGCACTTCTAAAATTAAAACAGCCGACGCAAATTAGCAATGTAGCGTTGGTTGCTTGACTACACTGTTGCGATGTTGTAGTCGCAACTAGCACGCTGTCTCTCTGTCTCCCTGCCCCTATCTGTCTCTATATGTATGTTTTTCTCTCCGTCTCCCCTTCTCCCACTCTCCCCCCC
>JAHLWY010006335.1:0-16054 GCA_020002185.1 Paraescarpia echinospica | reverse complement strand
GCTGCAGCCACACCATAAGCCATTTGTTCTGACATTCCTCAGCATTCTACGCACAAAGTCGCCAACAGTGTGTCCCCCTGAAAAGCAAGTAGCACGTCTGCAATGTAGTAGATAATGAATATTTGTTATGAAACACCTCTAAGACCACTGTGAACAGAAATCAAATATGCTTCTGTCATATATGAAAGGCAGTTTGCACAAACCTACTTCAATACAATGTACTTTTATCATGCTAAAACCATCTGGAATCATTTTTTGCCGATTCAACCAACCACCGTTACTTACTTGACTCCACTTAATATCTAAATAATCTATCAATGCTGTAGTGATAATTCACTCTTCACTAGAGTAAATGCACTGTATCTTTGCAGAAATATTGGTATATAACTATTTTAATATCAATGTAGATTTTAGCATCAAGACAAAATGAGGATTGATTTTCTCAAAATTAACATATATACCAGTTGCTTCTTGAAGGTGGGATCAGCCAGTTTTTCACAAAGCATTCCGAGTTCTTCAGATGTATTGATGGGACTCGGTAGCACACCCTCCAGTTCTTCTCCTGCTGCTCGACTGACACTGGTCAGAGAGCGCAGCATCTGCATCATTTCAGCCACTGTTTTCTCCAAGCTTTGCACGTGCAACAGGGTTCTGCGTTGCAAACCTATCACCAGATAACTGAGTTATGCTCTTGTATGTATTTTGCTGATATGAATGCAGACGTGCCATGTTTATTATTGATGAAATTTTTCCTAAAACAAAATAGTTAGAATTAATTATTTGCTACTAGCTTACACCCACTCATGGAAGTTGGGACAACAATTTACTCATTTATACTGGTGCCATGTGGTGATCTGATCACCACTGGGTTCTCTTAAGGAAAAAAGATCCTCCAGAAAACCATAGCATATCAAAAACATGTAAGAAAATAACTATCATTATGTACATCGCCAGTTGGTAGAGAGGCCTATGGTCCAAGGAACCAACTGAAACCTAGAAAGAGGCAAGTGGACATTGGCATATTGGAGGAGATGCACTTACTATGATCCCAACTTAGCATGTTAATATCCAGATTAAAATATTCCTCAATATTCAAACTGGCAGGTGTATTTCATTTTCCCAAGTACTAAATGTAATATAAGGTTTTGTTACCTGTTACTGTGACAATGTCTTCTCTCTCAGAAACAGTCGGAGATAGGATGCCTTCGTTAGCTCTTGATGGTGATGTCTTACTTGAAAACAAGAGTGAAATAATTGTCAATATTTAGTATATAAGTACTTGTGCAGTCTGAACATAATGCAACAGCATAATCGAAGACAAATATAACATTTGATTGAATTAATGTACCTGGCTGCGAACAATCGTTTTGCACTACAATGTTCCTTTGACTGTCTCGGTGCACTTGGCGTGTATGCTGTTAACAGAAAACAGTGATTTTTATTGTCCAGAACACAATATTCACAACAATTTTGAAGTGAAAGATAACAATATTTAATGTGTCACCACCAATAGGTTTTCATTTCACCAACTAACAACAGGTTATGTTTTATCAAGCTGGCAAAACACAATAGTCAATGATATAATATATGGATGCAACTTCCAGTTCTGGACACAAACTGCAAGCTATGGGCTAGAAACACCTTAAATTAAGGTAAATTGATTTCTCCATCTACATGATATACAACATATTTCAAGAAAAAACATCACGGATGAGCTGCTAGCCTAATATAAAACCTTGGTGGATGTTTCAGAAAAAAACTTAAGAAATCACTACAAATAAAATATAACATTACAACGTTAATATAGTTGTTCATATGTATGTATTGGATAAGTACAGAAAACAGCAGGTATACATGCACCACAGAGTAAATACCTGGTGTTGAAGGTCGATATGTGGACATTTGGTTGTTCTGTCTTGCACATGAGGGCGTATCTGCAAACATATATCATTTATTTAACGTGCATACATACACGTAGACATATGTGTTGTATTTCATCCAATTATAGCTCTCTGAGAACTTGATCTTGTTGAGTACAATTAGTACATTGTCGGAAACCATCGTTAAACATTGTAGTGATTGTTTATATGATAAGTCACATATAAAGTCACCTTGTTGATATGTACATATTTATATTTTATGGTCTTACTAAATATGAAGTGAAAATCAACCAACTATGTCCAATTTAATCTTAACTAGTCATAATTTTATATCTAGTACATAATAATTATATTTCGCCCGTGTGTCAGTCCCACTTACCACTTGCAGTAATAAGCCGAGGAGGTTGAGGTAGTTCTGCCTTGGAGATAACACGGACATTGTCAGTTGCCTCAAGTTGCTCGTCGTCTTCATCTGTATGAACATTATTTTATTGTCTTTAGACAATAAGTAAAATCTTGTCAAATTAAATATAAACATGGTCAATTTAAACAATTTCCTGGTTTGTTCAACAACTGTTTTTTTTTAATTGACATTATTATGCCATCTGTATAATGTTTGTACTTGATACTACCCACTCTTAATTTCAGCATCTTCTGTTTGAAAGTTCTTAAACTTTGAAGGCTTCTTGATGGGACGTCGGCATTCTTCTATGTCAGTGTCAACATTTGAAGTGTCCACTGTCCGTCGTGCCCGCACCAGAGCTTTCGCCAAAGTATCTACGATGTTAGAAATATATTTGTTATTAGCTCTGAGACCATATTAGCCAAATAATCATAATATTTATTTCATTCTGTTTATTTTTCAATTACGCGTAGATTAAAACAACAGCATGGAAACAGTAGCATTACTTCCATGCAGTGTTCGCTTTTTTCAAACCACATTGGCCTTTTTATGTGGACAGTTTATGGTACATAATACATAAACTATTGTTTCACTGTAACATTAATGGTGAGTGGACATCTTTTATGTAGAAACATTGTTTCTATTTCTTGGATCACTGGATGTATAATTATAGCTTATCACAGCTTAACAAAGCCAAGGACCGTATATATATATATATATATACATACATATATATACATATTATTATATATACAATATTAAGATTACCACCTGCAAATGAAAATATTCGGACTTCATGCAATTTCCACTTGTCCTTGCCAGGTATCTCGGCCCATTTGGCCTTAGCTGAAGCTCCAGCCTTTGGTGGCCAATAGCAGTGGAGACCCTGAAAAGAAATCACATAGTACCAACTAAATATTGTTAAAATGCATTAAAGGATTCAATCATAGGAGTAGAATTTGGGCATATTCTTTGTAAGATGTTAGTAAACACAATAGTTTACCAAAGCGTAGCGTGCTGATAAAACAAGCTATCTGAACAACGTTATCAACGCTTGCCTAGATGTGACAGCTTTGTGAAATGATGCTGTTTTTGTTAGGCAGACAGACTAGTTGGCATGTGGTTTTAACAGACTGCAGCAACCATTACTAATGTACACAGTGACAGGTTGTTCTACAACAGATTAGATATCTGACTGCGGCATCTTCAAACGAAAGCTAGTACATGCATACAAAGTATGTACTGGTATGTACGTACGAATCATTTTTTCAACAAAACATGTTTTTATTAAACATAAAACTAATACATTATACAGTATTTTTTTCTTGTCGACATATAATAATTGATGATATCCAGATAACTAGTCACCTACATTCCCTGTTGCCTGTACCCACGACTTGTGGACCACCTCCTCAGCTTCTTCGTGGACAAACTCCACTACCACAAATTCTCCTTGCGACATCTACAAAAATGGTATAAACTATGTGTAACCAAGCTTGTGTCACACAATATGTTTGTGTCACGCAATAATCTTACAGGTCATATATATTTGTTTTGTTATATGCATGCATATATATAATTGAAAAGTAACGTTTTAGTGGTATTCATTGTAATAATTACCTACTATAAATATTTATGCTTCTCAGTGCTTGATAGATGCTTGATTTTTTGCAATTGTGTTTTTGGACCTACTTGGTCCTGTGTAATGTCTCTACAAAGCACCACTGTAATATTTGCAATGTCAAAACTTAGCAAGAACAGACTAAAAAAAAGTTAGTAAACCAATAAATAATTACTTAATCACTCATGGAATTTAAAATATATGACATTTTTTGTTTATCACCATGATAGAGTAATGTCACATTGATGAACAAATATATAAAATAATTCAAATTAGTAGATTTAACTAATAACAATTGAAAAATGTGACTTACTAGGTTTTTTCATTAGACTGCAGCAGTATGTATTGTATTTATGATATGCTACACAACTCAAAAATTAAGAATATTGTAGAAATCCACTTAACCATTCAAACTTCATACAGGATTGCAAGGAAGACCGCCTCTCTGCTGTTTCCTCGCTCGACCATTATTGCTTTTGTTTTAAGACTTCTTACTCTGAGTACTTTCATCCGACTGTCTTCTCATCATAGTGTAGCCCATACTGCATAATGTGATCCAAGTTTTGTATGGTCTTCTCATCATAGTGGAGCCCATACTGCATAATGTGATCCAAGTCTTGTATGGTCTTCTCACCATAGTGTAGCCCATACTGCATAATGTGATCCAAGTCTTGTATGGTCTTCTCATCATAGTGTAGCCCATACTGCATAATGTGATCCAAGTCTTGTAACTCATCATAGTGTAGCCCATACTGCATAATGTGATCCAAGTCTTGAATGGTCTTCTCATCATAGTGTAGCCCATACTGCATAATGTGATCCAAGTCTTGTATGGTCTTCTCATCATAGTGTAGCCCATACTGCATAATGTGATCCAAGTCTTGTATGGTCTTCTCATCATAGTGTAGCCCATACTGCATAATGTGATCCAAGTCTTGTATGGTCTTCTCATCATAGTGTAGCCCATATGCATAATGTGATCCAAGTCTTGTATGGTCTTCTCATCATAGTGTAGCCCATACTGCATAATGTGATCCAAGTCTTGAATGGTCTTCTCATCATAGTGTAGCCCATACTGCATAATGTGATCCAAGTCTTGAATGGTCTTCTCATCATAGTGTAGCCCATACTGCATAATGTGATCCAAGTCTTGTATGGTCTTCTCATCATAGTGTAGCCCATACTGCATAATGTGATCCAAGTCTTGTATGGTCTTCTCATCATAGTGTAGCCCATACTGCATAATGTGATCCTAGTCTTGTATGGTCTTCTCATCATAGTGTAGCCCATACTGCATAATGTGATCCAAGTCTTGTATGGTCTTCTCATCATAGTGTAGCCCATACTGCATAATGTGATCCAAGTCTTGTATGGTCTTCTCATCATAGTGTAGCCCATACTGCATAATGTGATCCAAGTCTTGTATGGTCTTCTCATCATAGTGTAGCCCATACTGCATAATGTGATCCAAGTCTTGTATGGTCTTCTCATCATAGTGTAGCCCATACTGCATAATGTGATCCAAGTCTTGTATGGTCTTCTCATCATAGTGTAGCCCATACTGCATAATGTGATCCAAGTCTTGTATGGTCTTCTCATCATAGTGTAGCCCATACTGCATAATGTGATCCAAGTCTTGTATGGTCTTCTCATCATAGTGTAGCCCATACTGCATAATGTGATCCAAGTCTTGTATGGTGTCCAGCAAGAAATCTAAATTATTTGGTTTGGAAGTGCCGCAGGTTATGGCCACTGGGAAGACAGTGACTGGTTCAATCATGATAGCACACAAGATTGGCCACAAACATGTATTGGAACTCCTGAACAAGGGAAGACCATCGATGTTCAAAGAAATCTCTATCCTCTCTGTTTTGTTCTTCGTTTCTTGAGGATACTTGTTGAAGTTCTTCTTCAAGGAATCTTCAAGTCCCAGATACACATAGTTCATGACTGATTTTTCTTCGGTTCTCACGTGTCTGTCTGTTTTTTAACAAAGTACGGGCAGATGATGGCAAGCTGTCAACATTTGCAAGTCCATTCCTTTTCAACAGTTTCAGCAGATCATCTGTTGCATTGTGTTTTATCGTATGCTTAAATCTCCAGGACACCAAGTCCTCAGCTAGGCATGTGTCTTTGTTTTCATCACGTTCTTCATCTGAAGAGAAGTTGACCACAGGTGCATCAATCAAGTCCCGCACTGGTCCACCACCATCCCTGTCAGCGTGTTGTTCAGAATCACTCCCTGAAGAAGGTTCATTAATGTGAACATTTGCTACTACCTGTACACCGTCTAACACAAACTTATCACTGTCACTAAGCAGACTTCTTTGGGCATCTTCATTCATGAATGATGCTGATCTTTTTGCGGCAATCCATATCCGGTTGTACTGTGCATGACACTTCTTCCTTTCATCCATTTTGTATGTACTGAAATAAGCGTTATTATTATTTTGAATACCTTTCAATGTATTTGACCTCAGGGCAATTTCACCACTAATTAACTGGCTAACGAATAAAGGGATGTCGGTTGTAGGAAAGAAAGTAACAGGGAAAAATATCAGACAAAAAGTAACAGTGATTCCATGGAAAGTGAGATTGAGAGGTATATAACATTCTTGACCCATTTACTACTTCTACATCTCCTTCTAATTAAACAATTCAGTTAAAACAATTTGATTTCATAATTGTGGCTAGTGAAATAATGGCTGTTTGCATAGTATGTTACAGGTTTTATTATATTTAAAAAAGTTTATTTGATGAACACAGATGTTATTATGGTTTTGAAATTATTTGTTATTTATTGATCTAGATAATAGACAAAGTTTAGTATTATGTTTCACTAGGGTCAAAACAGGTTCCACAGCATGCCACACCTGTAACGGTTTTTCGTTAACCAATAACAGTTACTAGTTATTTGTAAAGTAGCAGTTTGGACACCTACACATGTTCATAGGTATGCTGTAATATGTGTTGACATGCTAATTAAGAGATGGTATACATCTTAATTTCCATTCTAGTGTCGCTACCAGCCACAAGATGGCAGCAACATACGCTAAGTAGATGATGGATATCGTTACATTCTTTATTTTGTGAAACTACATTTTCATGATTTAATTGCTAAGATGTTGGTTATAATTATATTGAGATAATTAATTAAGTACTACAGTGTACATGGTTAACAAATTGCCTGTACAGTATGAGATAAACCATCTCCAGAGACACTGGTCACATGTGTTTGGACCAAGCATTGGTTTAGCAGCTGTGGGCTAGGCTGGCTCAGGTTTCACACAACAAAGGAGGAGACATTTATTTTTGGTGAGTGTCAACTTGTTCAATAATACTTTTATTATTTCCCTTTTCTAATTATACCACATCGTGAAGTGGAAGATTGTCCACCTAACTTTTCATGGATGTTTTAAAGCATTTATTTAGTTATAAGGGTTTTTACTATATATGGAAAATTGCTTTGAGTGAACACCCCAGGATGCTGTGGTTGACCCCCACTGGCAGCCTGTAAACAGTAGTGGTCTTAATGAGAGTATATAGTTTTAATCATGTTTAATCAGGTACTGTGTTTTGTATTATGATGCTTAATCTACATGCTATTAGGTTAATATGTATATATATTGCCATATTATACATTTAGTAACAGAATGTGCTCTCTATGAAACTATGCAATCATCAAAAAGAATGTGAACTAAAATCTTTAAACACTATTGAAATGGAATCGCACAATTTTTTATGCGAAATGCCACATGTATCCAAAACACTGGAATTGCCCATATGTACATGCATAATTATATAGTAAACTATGATTATTACACCCATGGTGTAACGGTTGCCACAAATTAAGTTGACAAGTATAAAACATAGCTTAGTTTTATGACTATTATTTAGTACAATTAGGCAGTTGTGTTTTCTATTATTTTCCCTGTAGAAGACTGCAAAGGATGCTTCCCAAATTAAAAGTAATTAGTATCAATTTTTATAAAGTAGGAATCTCAAGATCTCATAGAACTATATTACAGGAGCCCTCCCTGGGTACTTCTTAATGTCAGAAGCCACACAAGCCATTTTAGCCACACAAGCCACTCTAGCCACACAAGCCACTCTATCCACACAAACCACACACACAAACCACTCTAGCCACACAAACCACTCTAGCCACACAAGCCACTCTTGCCACACAAGCCACTCTAGCCACACAAGCCACTCTATCCACACAAACCACACAAACCACACAAACCACTCTAGCCACACAAACCACTCTAGCCACACAAGCCACTCTTGCCACACAAACCACTCTAGCCACACAAGCCACTCTAGCTACACAAACCACTCAAGACACTCTAGCCACACAAGCCACTCTAGCCACACATGCAACTCTATCCACACAAACCACACAAACCACACAAACCACTCTAGCCACACAAACCACTCTAGCCACACAAGCCACTCTTGCCACACAAACCACTCTAGCCACACAAGCCACTCTAGCCACACAAGCCACTCTAGCCACACAAGCCACACAAGCCACTCTAGCCACACAAGCCACTCTAGCCACACAAGCCACTCTAGCCACACAAGCCACTCTAGCCACACAAGCCACTCTAGCCACACAAGCCACTCTAGCCACACAAACCACTCTAGCCACACAAGCCACTCTTGCCACACAAACCACTCTAGCCACACAAACCACTCTAGCCACACAAGCCACTCTTGCCACACAAACCACTCTAGCCACACAAGCCACTCTAGCTACACAAACCACTCAAGACACTCTAGCCACACAAGCCACACAAACCACTCTAGCCACACAAGCCACACAAACCATTCTAGCCACACACGCCACACAAACCACACAAGCCACACAAACCACTCTAGCTACACAAACCACTCTAGCCACACAAGCCACACAAACCACACAAGCCACACAAACCACTCTAGCCACACAAACTACTCTAGCCACACAAGCCACTCTAGCTACACAAACCACTCAAGACACTCTAGCCACACAAGCCACACAAACCACTCTAGCCACACAAGCCACACAAACCATTCTAGCCACACACGCCACACAAACCACACAAGCCACACAAACCACTCTAGCTACACAAACCACTCTAGCCACACAAGCCATTCTAGCCACACAAGCCACACAAGCCACACAAGCCACACAAGCCACACAAACCACACAAACCACTCTAGCCACACAAACTACTCTAGCCACACAAGCCACACAAACCATTCAAGACACTCTAGCCACACAAGCCACTCTAGCCACACAAGCCACACAAACCACACAAACCACTCTATCCACACAAACCACACAAACCACACAAACCACTCTAGCCACACAAACCACTCTAGCCACACAAACCACTCTTGCCACACAAACCACTCTAGCCACACAAGCCACTCTAGCTACACAAACCACTCTTGCCACACAAACCACTCTAGCCACACAAGCCACTCTAGCCACACAAGCCACTCTAGCTACACAAACCACACAAGCCACACAAGCCACTCTAGCTACACAAACCACTCTTGCCACACAAACCACTCTAGCTACACAAACCACTCTAGCCACACAAACCACTCTAGCCACACAAGCCACTCTAGCTACACAAACCACTCAAGACACTCTAGCCACACAAGCCACACAAACCATTCTAGCCACACACGCCACACAAACCATTCTAGCCACACACGCCACACAAACCACACAAGCCACACAAACCACTCTAGCCACACAAGCCACACAAACCATTCTAGCCACACACGCCACACAAACCACACAAGCCACACAAACCACTCTACCTACACAAACCACTCTAGCCACACAAGCCACTTTAGCCACACAAGCCACACAAGCCACACAAGCCACACAAACCACACAAGCCACACAAACCACTCTAGCCACACAAACTACTCTAGCCACACAAGCCACACAAACCATTCAAGACACTCTAGCCACACAAGCCACTCTAGCCACACAAGCCACACAAACCACTCTAGCCACACAAGCCACACAAACCACTCTAGCCACACAAGCCACTCTAGTCACACAAGCCACTCTAGCCACACAAACCACTCTAGCCACACAAACCACTCAAGACACTCTAGCCACACAAACCACTCTAGCCACACCAGCCACTCTAGCCACACAAGCCACTCTTGCCACACAAACCACTCTAGTCACACAAACCACTCTAGCCACACAAGCCACTCTAGCCACACAAGCCACTCCAGCCACACAAGCCACACAAGCCACACAAGCCACTCTAGCCACACAAGCCACTCTAGCCACACAAACCACTCTAGCCACACAAACCACACAAACCAATCTAGCCACACAAGCCACACAAACCACTCTAGCCACACAAGCCACTCTAGCCACACAAGCCACTCTTGCCACACAAACCACTCTAGCCACACAAGCCACACTAGCCACTCTAGCCACACAAACCACTCTAGCCACACAAACCACTCAAGACACTCTAGCCACACAAACCACTCTAGCCACACAAGCCACTCTTGCCACACAAACCACTCTAGCCACACAAACCACTCTAGCCACACAAACCACACAAGCCACTCTAGCCACACAAGCCACTCTAGCCACTCAAGCCACACAAGCCACTCTAGCCACATAAGCCACTCTAGCCACACAAGCCACTCTAGCCACACAAGCCACACAAGCCACTCTAGCCACACAAACCACTCTAGCCACACAAGCCACACAAACCACACAAGCCACACAAACCACTTAAGACACTCTAGCCACACAAGCCACACAAGCCACTCTATCCACACAAACCACTCTAGCCACACAAGCCACACAAGCCACTCAAGGCACTCTAGCCAAACAAGCCACTCTAGCCACACAAGCCACTCTAGCCACACAAGCCACTCTAGCCACACAAGCCACACAAACCACTCTAACCACACAAGCCACTCTAGCCACACAAGCCACTCTTGCCACACAAACCACTCTAGCCACACAAGCCACACAAGCCACTCTAGCCACACAAGCCACACAAGCCACTCTAGCCACACAAGCCACACAAACCACTCTAGCCACACAAGCCACACAAACCACTTTAGTCACACAAACCACTCTAGCCACACAAACCACACAAGCCACTCTAGCCACATAAGCCACTCTAGCCACACAAGCCACACAAGCCACTCTAGCCACACAAGCCACTCTAGCCCCACAACCCACTCTAGCCACACAAGCCACTCTAGCCACTCAAGCCACTCTAGCCACACAAGCCACCCAAGCCACTCTAGCCACACAAGGCACTCTAGCCACACAATCCACTCAAGCCACACAAGCCACTCTAGCCACTCAAGCCACTCAAGCCACACAAGCCACTCTAGCCACACAAAACACACAAGCCACTCTAGCCACACAAGCCACTCTAGCCACACAAGCCACTCTAGCCACACAAGCCACTCTAGCCACACAAACCACTCTAGCCACACAAACCACACAAGCCACACAAGCCACTCTAGCCACACAAGCCACTCTAGCCACACAAGCCACACAAGCCACTCTAGCCACTCTAGCCACACAAGCCACTCTAGCCACACAAGCCACTCTAGCCACACAAGCCACTCTAGCCACACAAGCCACTCTATCCACACAAACCACTCTAGCCACTCAAGCCACACAAGCCACACAAGCCACTCTAGCCACACAAGCCACACAAGCCACACAAGCCACTCTAGCCACACAAGCCACTCTAGCCACACAAGCCACACAAGCCACTCTAGCCACACAAGCCACACAAGCCACTCTAGCCACACAAGCCACTCTAGCCACACAAGCCACTCTAGCCACACAAGCCACTCTATCCACACAAACCACTCTAGCCACACAAGCCACACAAGCCACACTCTAGCCACACAAGCCACACAAGCCACACAAGTAACTCTAGCCACACAAGCCACACAAGCCACTCTAGCCACACAAGCCACACAAGCCACTCTAGCCACACAAGCCACACAAGCCAGCCCTTATCAATGTAACTGTAAGATAGCAGTTTGAACACCTACATATGTTTACAGAATTATGGTGTAATGTGTTAATAAGCTAATATGTATGATGTTTGTAATTGTACAAACACAATCTTAATCACCATTCTAATGTCAATACCTGCCACAATATGGCAGCACTATACGCTAAGTAGATGCTGCTCACTGGATATTGATATATTCCTGTAAATGTCTAACAGCAATCAAGGATTTTTTGGTCAATAACTAGCTACAATGGAAAATTATTATATATGTACACTAAATTGTAGTACACAGCATATGTGGTACATAGATAAGTAATCTTCATGTACCTGTCTGTGCACAGAATGTGAAATGCATTGTACAGATTGTCTGTGCACAGTAGCAAACCCTGTGAATTAATAAATTTGGATTGCCCATTACCAACCCATGCAATTGTTGGTGTAACTCTATGCAAACAGAGAAAGGGCTGCATGAACAATTTTGTCATCATTCATACACTGGGGGTGAGTGGGTACCGAGTGGAAGTAGCACATGTCATCATACATACACTGGGGGGAGGGGCAGCGAGTGGAAGTAACACATGTCATCATACATACACTGGGGGTGAGGGGGTACCGAGCAGAAGTAGCACATGTTATCATACATACACTGGGGGTCAGGGGGTACAGAGTCGAAGTAGCACATGTCATCATACATACACTGGGGGTGAGTAGGTACCGAGTGGAAGTAACACATGTCATCATACATACACTGGGGGGAGGGGTAGCGAGTGGAAGTAACACATGTCATCATACGTACACTGGGGGTGAGGGGGTACCGAGCGAAAGTAGCACATGTTATCATACATACACTGGGGGTCAGGGGGTACCGAGTCGAAGAAGCACATGTCATCATACATACACTGGGGGTGAGTAGGTACCGAGTGGAAGTAACACATGTCATCATACATACACTGGGGGTGAGGGGGTACCGAATGGAATTAGCACATGTCATCATACACACACTGGGGGTGAGGGGGTACCGAGCGGAAGTAGCACTTCATCATACACATACTGGGGGTGAGTGGGTACTGAGCGGCAGAAGTAGCACATGTCATCATACATACACTGGGGGTGAGAGGGTACCGAGCGGAAGTAGCACATGTCATCATACATGCACTGGGGGTAAGGGGTTACCGAGTTGAACTAACACATGTCATCATACTTACACTGGGGGTGAGGGGGTACCGAGTGGAAGTAGCACATGTCATCATACATACACTGGGGGTGAGGGGGTACCAAGTGGAAGTAACACATGTCATCATACTTACACTGGGGGTGAGGGGGTAGCGTGTGGAAGTAACACATGTCATCATACTTACACTGGGGGTGAGGGGGTAGCGTATGGAAGTAGCACATGTCATCATACATACACTGGGGGTGAGGGCGTACCGAGGAAGTAACACATGTCATCATACATACACTGGGGGTGAGGGGGTACTGAGTGGAAGTAGCACATGTCATCATACATACACTGGGGGTGAGGGGGTACCGAGTGGAAGTAACACGTCATCATACATACACTGGGGTGAGGGGGTAGCAAGTGGAAGTAACACATGTCATCATACATACACTGCGGGTGAGGGGGTACCGAGGGGAAGTAACACATGTCATCATACATCCACTGGGGGTGAGGAGGTACCGAGTGGAAGTAACACATGTCATCATACATACACTGGGGGTGAGGAGGTACCGAGTGGAAGTAACACATGTCATCATACATACACTGGGGGTGAGGAGGTACCGAGTGGAAGTAGCACATGTCATCATACATCCACTGGGGGTGAGGGGTACTGAGCGGAAGTAACACATGTCATTATACATACACTGGGGAGAGAGGGTAGCGAGTGGAAGTAACACATGTCATCATACATACCCTGGGTTGAGGGGGTAGCGAGTGGAAGTAACACGTCATCATACATACACTGGGGTGAGGAGGTACCGAGTGAAATATTCATAGAGGAGTTACGTAGTAATAATTTAAAATTTAGTGTGATATGTTGACAAGAGACATGGAAAACTGATAATGATGATTTCTCTCAATTTTATTTAGAATCAGATGGATATGATTGTGTAACACAGGGGAAAAAATGTAGTGACAAAGGAGGGTTATTAATATATGTCGATGATCAATATCAATCTGAAATAAAAATGAATCTAAATACATACGATAATTGGGAAAGATTAATAATTCAACTAGAAATGTTTTATCAAAGACAATGACCATCGGAAATATATATAGACCCCCAAGGTCATGTAACGAAAATATTGCACAATTTACTGATGAATTTTCGTCAAGTTTTATCATCTCTGGAAAACAGCAATAATAATAATCTCATTAGAGCAGGGGATTTTAATATAAATTTACTTAAAATAAATGAAAACAGAATATACAGTGATTTTTTTTATACCTTAACATCTCATAGTCTTTATCCCCAAATTAGGTTCCCAACTCGTTTCACTACAACAAACGGAACACTAATACATAACTTTTTTGCTCACTAAATCAATTTATATTAAAAAGTACTGCTGGGATTATCACAAACACTTTCTCGGACCATCAACCTTATTTTCTAATTATAGACACTATTCCTACCACTGAAATCCCTCCTAAATTTGTAAAAATTAATATACAAAGTGTTGAAGCTATGCAGAAAGTTAATATTGAAATTGGTTGTTATAAATTATACAACAAATTACATAAAAAACAAAATGAAGATCCCGACCTACATACACTTGGGGTGAGGGGGTAGCGAGTGGAAGTAACACATGTCATCATACATACACTGAGGGTGAGAGGGTACCGAGCGGAAGTAGCACATGTCATCATACATACATTGGGGATGAGGGGGAACCAAGCGGAAGTAGCTGATCTCATCATACATACACTGGGGGTGAGGGGTTACCGAGCGGAAGCAGCACATGTCACCATACATACACTGGGGGTGAGGGGTACCTAGCGGAAGTTGCACATGTCATCATACATACACTGGGGGTGAGGGGGTACCGAGTGGAAGTAGCACATGTCATTATACATACACTGGGGAGAGAGGGTAGCGAGTGGAAGTGACACATGTCATCATACATACCCTGGGGTGAGGGGATACCGAGTGGAAGTAACACATGTCATCATACATACACTGGGGGTGAGGGGGTACCGAGTGGAAGTAGCGCATGTCATCATACATACACTGGGGGTGAGGGGGTACCGAGTGGAAGTAGCACATGTCATTATACATACACTGGGGAGAGAGGGTAGCGAGTGGAAGTAACACATGTCATCATACATACCCTGGGTTGAGGGGGTAGCGAGTGGAAGTAACACATGTCATCATACATACACTGGGGTGAGGAGGTACCGAGTGAAATATTCATAGAGGAGTTACGTAGTAATAATTTAAAATTTAGTGTGATATGTTGACAAGAGACATGGAAAAGTGATAATGATGATTTCTCTCAATTTTATTTAGAATCAGATGGATATGATTGTGTAACACAGGGGAAAAAATGTAGTGACAAAGGAGGGTTATTAATATATGTCGATGATCAATATCAATCTGAAAGAAAAATGAATCTAAATACGTACGATAATTGGGAAAGATTAATAATTCAAGTAACTAGAAATGGTTTATCAAAGACAATGACCATCGGAAATATATATAGACCCCCAAGGTCATGTAACAAAAATATTGCACAATTTACTGATGAATTTTCGTCAAGTTTTATCATCTCTGGAAAACAGCAATAATAATAATCTCATTATAGCAGGGGATTTTAATATAAATTTACTTAAAATAAATGAAAACAGAATATACAGTGATTTTTTTATACCTTAACATCTCATAGTCTTTATCCCCAAATTAGGTTCCCAACTCGTTTCACTACAACAAACGGAACACTAATAGATAACTTTTTTGCTCACTAAATCAATTTATATTAAAAAGTACTGCTGGGATTATCACAAACACTTTCTCGGACCATCAACCTTATTTTCTTATTATAGACACTATTCCTACCGCTGAAATCCCTCCTAAATTTGTAAAAATTTATATACAAAGTGTTGAAGCTATGCAGAAAGTTAATATTG
>JAHLWY010006334.1:0-21011 GCA_020002185.1 Paraescarpia echinospica | reverse complement strand
CAAGTTGCTCGTCGTCTTCATCTGTATGAACATTATTTTATTGTCTTTAGACAATAAGTAAAATCTTGTCAAATTAAATATAAACATGGTCAATTTAAACAATTTCCTGGTTTGTTCAACAACTGTTTTTTTTAATTGACATTATTATGCCATCTGTATAATGTTTTTACTTGATACTACCCACTCTTAATTTCAGCATCTTCTGTTTGAAAGTTCTTAAACTTTGAAGGCTTCTTGATGGGACGTCGGCATTCTTCTATGTCAGTGTCAACATTTGAAGTGTCCACTGTCCGTCGTGCCCGCACCAGAGCTTTCGCCAAAGTATCTACGATGTTAGAAATATATTTGTTATTAGCTCTGAGACCATATTAGCCAAATAATCATAATATTTATTTCATTCTGTTTATTTTTCAATTACGCATAGATTAAAACAACTGCATGGAAACAGTAGCATTACTTCCATGCAGTGTTCGCTTTTTTCAAACCACATTGGCCTTTTTATGTGGACAGTTTATGGTACATAATACATAAACTATTGTTTCACTGTAACATTAATGGTGAGTGGACATCTTTCATGTAGAAACATTGTTTCTATTTCTTGGATCACTGGATGTATAATTATAGCTTATCACAGCTTAACAAAGCCAAGGACCGTATATATATATACATACATATATATACATATTATTATATATACAATATTAAGATTACCACCTGCAAATGAAAATATTCGGACTTCATGCAATTTCCACTTGTCCTTGTCAGGTATCTCGGCCCATTTGGCCTTAGCTGAAGCTCCAGCCTTTGGTGGCCAATAGCAGTGGAGACCCTGAAAAGAAATCACATAGTACAAACTAAATATTGTAAAATGCATTAAAGGATTCAATCATAGGAGTAGAACTTGGGCATATTCTTTGTAAGATATTAGTAAACACAATAGTTTACCAAAGCGTAGCGTGCTGATAAAACAAGCTATCTGAACAACGTTATCAACGCTTGCCTAGATGTGACAGCTTTGTGAAATGATGCTGTTTTTGTTAGGCAGACAGACTAGTTGGCATGTGGTTTTAACAGACTGCAGCAACCATTACTAATGTACACAGTGACAGGTTGTTCTACAACAGATTAGATATCTGACTGCGGCATCTTCAAACGAAAGCTAGTACATGCATACAAAGTATGTACTGGTATGTACGTACGAATCATTTTTTCAACAAAACATGTTTTTATTAAACATAAAACTAATACATTATACAGTATTTTTTTCTTGTCGACATATAATAATTCATGATATCCAGATAACTAGTCACCTACATTCCCTGTTGCCTGTACCCACGACTTGTGGACCACCTCCTCAGCTTCTTCGTGGACAAACTCCACTACCACAAATTCTCCTTGCGACATCTACAAAAATTGTATAAACTATGTGTAACCAAGCTTGTGTCACACAATATGTTTGTGTCACGCAATAATCTTACAGGTCATATATATTTGTTTTGTTATATGCATGCATATATATAATTGAAAAGTAACGTTTTAGTGGTATTCATTGTAATAATTACCTACTATAAATATTTATGCTTCTCAGTGCTTGATTTTTTGCAATTGTGTTTTTGGACCTACTTGGTCCTGTGCAATGTCTCTACAAAGCACCACTGTAATATTTGCAATGTCAAAACTTAGCAAGAACAGACTCAAAAAAAGTTAGTAAACCAATAAATAATTACTTAATCACTCATGGAATTTAAAATATATGACATTTTTTGTTTATCACCATGATAGAGTAATGTCACATTGATGAACAAATATATAAAATAATTCAAATTAGTAGATTTAACTAATAACAATTGAAAAATGTGACTTACTAGGTTTTTTCATTAGACTGCAGCAGTATGTATTGTATTTATGATATGCTACACAACTCAAAAATTAAGAATATTGTAGAAATCCACTTAACCATTCAAACTTCATACAGGATTGCAAGGAAGACCGCCTCTCTGCTGTTTCCTCGCTCGACCATTATTGCTTTTGTTTTAAGACTTCTTACTCTGAGTACTTTCATCCGACTGTCTTCTCATCATAGTGTAGCCCATACTGCATAATGTGATCAAAGTTTTGTATGGTCTTCTCATCATAGTGGAGCCCATACTGCATAATGTGATCCAAGTCTTGTATGGTCTTCTCACCATAGTGTAGCCCATACTGCATAATGTGATCCAAGTCTTGTATGGTCTTCTCATCATAGTGTAGCCCATACTGCATAATGTGATCCAAGTTTTGTATGGTCTTCTCATCATAGTGGAGCCCATACTGCATAATGTGATCCAAGTCTTGTATGGTCTTCTCATCATAGTGTAGCCCATACTGCATAATGTGATCCAAGTCTTGTATGGTCTTCTCATCATAGTGTAGCCCATACTGCATAATGTGATCCAAGTCTTGTATGGTCTTCTCATCATAGTGTAGCCCATACTGCATAATGTGATCCAAGTCTTGTATGGTCTTCTCATCATAGTGGAGCCCATACTGCATAATGTGATCCAAGTCTTGTATGGTCTTCTCACCATAGTGTAGCCCATACTGCATAATGTGATCCAAGTCTTGTATGGTCTTCTCATCATAGTGTAGCCCATACTGCATAATGTGATCCAAGTCTTGAATGGTCTTCTCATCATAGTGGAGCCCATACTGCATAATGTGATCCAAGTCTTGTATGGTCTTCTCATCATAGTGTAGCCCATACTGCATAATGTGATCCAAGTCTTGTATGGTCTTCTCATCATAGTGTAGCCCATACTGCATAATGTGATCCAAGTCTTGTATGGTCTTCTCATCATAGTGGAGCCCATACTGCATAATGTGATCCAAGTCTTGTATGGTCTTCTCATCATAGTGTAGCCCATACTGCATAATGTGATCCAAGTCTTGTATGGTCTACTCATCATAGTGTAGCCCATACTGCATAATGTGATCCAAGTCTTGTATGGTCTTCTCATCATAGTGTAGCCCATACTGCATAATGTGATCCAAGTCTTGTATGGTCTTCTCATCATAGTGTAGCCCATACTGCATAATGTGATCCAAGTCTTGTATGGTCTTCTCATCATAGTGTAGCCCATACTGCATAATGTGATCCAAGTCTTGTATGGTGTCCAGCAAGAAATCTAAATTATTTGGTTTGGAAGTGCCGCAGGTTATGGCCACTGGGAAGACAGTGACTGGTTCAATCATGATAGCACACAAGATTGGCCACAAACATGTATTGGAACTCCTGAACAAGGGAAGACCATCGATGTTCAAAGAAATCTCTATCCTCTCTGTTTTGTTCTTCGTTTCTTGAGGATACTTGTTGAAGTTCTTCTTCAAGGAATCTTCAAGTCCCAGATACACATAGTTCATGACTGATTTTTCTTCGGTTCTCACGTGTCTGTCTGTTTTTTAACAAAGTACGGGCAGATGATGGCAAGCTGTCAACATTTGCAAGTCCATTCCTTTTCAACAGTTTCAGCAGATCATCTGTTGCATTGTGTTTTATCGTATGCTTAAATCTCCAGGACACCAAGTCCTCAGCTAGGCATGTGTCTTTGTTTTCATCACGTTCTTCATCTGAAGAGAAGTTGACCACAGGTGCATCAATCAAGTCCCGCACTGGTCCACCACCATCCCTGTCAGCGTGTTGTTCAGAATCACTCCCTGAAGAAGGTTCATTAATGTGAACATTTGCTACTACCTGTACACCGTCTAACACAAACTTATCACTATCACTGTCACTAAGCAGACATCTTTGGGCATCTTCATTCATGAATGATGCTGATCTTTTTGCGGCAATCCATATCCTGTTGTACTGTGCATGACACTTCTTCCTTTCATCCATTTTGTATGTACTGAAATAAGCGTTATTATTATTTTGAATACCTTTCAATGTATTTGACCTCAGGGCAATTTCACCACTAATTAACTGGCTAACGAATAAAGGGATGTCGGTTGTAGGAAAGAAAGTAACAGGGAAAAATATCAGACAAAAAGTAACAGTGATACCATGGAAAGTGAGATTGAGAGGTATATAACATTCTTGACCCATTTACTACTTCTACATCTCCTTCTAATTAAACAATTCAGTTAAAACAATTTGATTTCATAATTGTGGCTAGTGAAATAATGGCTGTTTGCATAGTATGTTACAGGTTTTATTATATTTAAAAAAGTTTATTTGATGAACACAGATGTTATTATGGTTTTGAAATTATTTGTAATTGATTGATCTAGATAATAGAAAAAGTTTAGTATTATGTTTCACTAGGGTCAAAACAGGTTCCACAGCATGCCACACCTGTAACGGTTTTTCGTTAACCAATAACAGTTACTAGTTATTTGTAAAGTAGCAGTTTGGACACCTACACATGTTCATAGGTATGCTGTAATATGTGTTGACATGCTAATTAAGAGATGGTATACATCTTAATTTCCATTCTAGTGTCGCTACCAGCCACAAGATGGCAGCAACATACGCTAAGTAGATGATGGATATTGTTACATTCTTTATTTTGTGAAACTACATTTTCATGATTTAATTGCTAAGGTGTTGGTTATAATTATATTGAGATAATTAATTAAGTACTACAGTGTACATGGTTAACAAATTGCCTGTACAGTATGAGATAAACCATCTCCAGAGACACTGGTCACATGTGTTTGGACCAAGCATTGGTATAGCAGCTGTGGGCTAGGCTGGCTCAGGTTTCACACAACAAAGGAGGAGACATTTATTTTTGGTGAGTGTCAACTTGTTCAATAATACTTTTATTATTTCCCTTTTCGAATTATACCACATCGTGAAGTGGAAGATTGTCCACCTAACTTTTCATGGATGTTTTAAAGCATTTATTTAGTTATAAGGGTTTTTACTATATATGGAAAATTGCTTTGAGTGAACACCCCAGGATGCTGTGGTTGACCCCCACTGGCAGCCTGTAAACAGTAGTGGTCTTAATGAAAGTATATAGTTTTAATCATGTTTAATCAGGTACTGTGTTTTGTATTATGATGCTTAATCTACATGCTATTAGGTTAATATGTATATATATTGCCATATTATACATTTAGTAACAGAATGTGCTCTCTATGAAACTATGCAATCATCAAAAAGAATTTGAACTTAAATCTTTAAACACTATTGAAATGGAATCGCACAATTTTTTATGCGAAATGCCACATGTATCCAAAACACTGGAATTGCCCATATGTACATGCATAATTATATAGTAAACTATGATTATTACACCCATGGTGTAACGGTTGCCACAAATTAAGTTGACAAGTATAAAACATAGCTTAGTTTTATGACTATTATTTAGTACAATTAGGCAGTTGTGTTTTCTATTATTTTCCCTGTAGAAGACTGCAAAGGATGCTTCCCAAATTAAAAGTAATTAGTATAAATTTTTATAAAGTAGGAATCTCAAGATCTCATAGAACTATATTACAGGAGCCCTCCCTGGGTACTTCTTAATGTCAGATGCCACACAAGCCATTTTAGCCACACAAGCCACTCTAGCCACACAAGCCACTCTATCCACACAAACCACACAAACCACACAAACCACTCTAGCCACACAAGCCACACAAACCACTCTAGCCACACAAACCACTCTAGCCACACAAGCCACTCTTCCACACAAACCACTCTAGCCACACAAGCCACTCTAGCTACACAAACCACTCAAGACACTTTAGCCACACAAGCCACACAAACCACTCTAGCCACACAAACCATTCTAGCCACACACGCCACACAAGCCACACAAACCATTCTAGCCACACAAACCACTCTAGCCACACAAACCATTCTAGCCACACAAACCACACAAGCCACACAAACCACTCTAGCTACACAAACCACTCTAGCCACACAAGCCACTCTAGCCACACAAGCCACACAAACCACACAAGCCACTCTAGCCACACAAGCCACACAAACCACTCTAGCCACACAAACCACTCTAGCCACACAAGCCACACAAACCACTCAAGACACTCTAGCCACACAAGCCACTCTAGCCACACAAACCACTCTAGCCACACAAGCCACACAAACCACTCTAGCCACACAAGCCACTCTAGCCACACAAGCCACTCTAGCCACACAAACCACTCTAGCCACACAAGCCACACAAACCACACAAGACACTCTAGCCACACAAACCACTCTAGCCACACAAGCCACTCTAGCCACACAAGCCACTCTTGCCAAATAACCACTCTAGCCACACAAACCACTCTAGCCACACAAACCACTCTAGCCACACAAGCCACTCTAGCCACACAAGCCACTCCAGCCACACAAGCCACACAAGCCACACAAGCCACTCTAGCCACACAAGCCACTCTAGCCACACAAACCACTCTAGCCACACAAACCACTCTAGCCACACAAGCCACTCTAGCCACACAAGCCACTCCAGCCACACAAGCCACACAAGCCACACAAGCCACTCTAGCCACACAAGCCACACAAACCACACAAGCCACACAAACCACTCTAGCCACACAAACTACTCTAGCCACACAAGCCACACAAACCATTCAAGACACTCTAGCCACACAAGCCACTCTAGCCACACAAGCCACACAAACCACTCTAGCCACACAAGCCACACAAACCACTCTAGCCACACAAGCCACTCTAGCCACACAAGCCACTCTAGCCACACAAACCACTCTAGCCACACAAACCACTCAAGACACTCTAGCCACACAAACCACTCTAGCCACACCAGCCACTCTAGCCACACAAGCCACTCTTGCCACACAAACCACTCTAGTCACACAAACCACTCTAGCCACACAAGCCACTCTAGCCACACAAGCCACTCCAGCCACACAAGCCACACAAGCCACACAAGCCACTCTAGCCACACAAGCCACTCTAGCCACACAAACCACTCTAGCCACACAAACCACACAAACCAATCTAGCCACACAAGCCACACAAACCACTCTAGCCACACAAGCCACTCTAGCCACACAAGCCACTCTTGCCACACAAACCACTCTAGCCACACAAGCCACACTAGCCACTCTAGCCACACAAGCCACTCTAGCCACACAAACCACTCAAGACACTCTAGCCACACAAACCACTCTAGCCACACAAGCCACTCTTGCCACACAAACCACTCTAGCCACAAAAACCACTCTAGCCACACAAACCACACAAGCCACTCTAGCCACACAAACCACTCTAGCCACACAAGCCACACAAGCCACTCTAGCCACATAAGCCACTCTAGCCACACAATCCACTCTAGCCACACAAGCCACTCTAGCCACACAATCCACACAAACCACACAAGCCACACAAACCACTTAAGACACTCTAGCCACACAAGCCACACAAGCCACTCTATCCACACAAACCACTCTAGCCACACAAGCCACACAAGCCACTCAAGCCAAACAAGCCACTCTAGCCACACAAGCCACTCTAGCCACACAAGCCACTCTAGCCACACAAGCCACACAAACCACTCTAGCCACACAAGCCACTCTAGCCACACAAGCCACTCTTGCCACACAAACCACTCTAGCCACACAAGCCACTCTAGCCACACAAGCCACACAAGCCACTCTAGCCACACAAGCCACACAAACCACTCTAGCCACACAAACCACTTTAGTCACACAAACCACTCTAGCCACCCAAACCACACAAGCCACTCTAGCCACACAAGCCACTCTAGCCACTCTAGCCACACAAGCCACACAAGCCACTCTAGCCACACAAGCCACTCTAGCCCCACAAGCCACTCTAGCCACACAAGCCACTCTAGCCACTCAAGCTACTCTAGCCACACAAGCCACCCAAGCCACTCTAGCCACAAAAGGCACTCTAGCCACACAATCCACTCAAGCCACACAAGCCACTCAAGCCACTGTAGCCACACAAGCCACTCTAGCCACACAAAACACACAAGCCACTCTAGCCACACAAGCCGCTCTAGCCACACAAGCCACTCTAGCCACACAAACCACTCTAGCCACACAAACCACACAAGCCACACAAGCCACTCTAGCCACACAAGCCACTCTAGCCACACAAGCCACACAAGCCACACAAGCCACTCTAGCCACACTAGCCACACAAGCCACACAAGCCACTCTAGCCACACAAGCCACTCTAGCCACACAAGCCACTCTAGCCACACAAGCCACTCTAGCCACACAAGCCACTCTATCCACACAAACCACTCTAGCCACTCAAGCCACACAAGCCACACAAGCCACTCTAGCCACACAAGCCACACAAGCCACACAAGCCACTCTAGCCACACAAGCCACTCTAGCCACACAAGCCACACAAGCCACACAAGCCACACAAGCCACTCTAGCCACACAAGCCACACAAGCCACTCTAGCCACACAAGCCACTATAGCCACACAAGCCACTCTAGTCACACAAGCCACTCTATCCACACAAACCACTCTAGCCACACAAGCCACTCTAGCCACACAAGCCACACAAGCCACTCTAGCCACACAAGCCACACAAGCCACACAAGTAACTCTAGCCAGCCCTTATCAATGTAACTGTAAGATAGCAGTTTGAACACCTACATATGTTTAAAGAATTATGGTGTAATGTGTTAATAAGCTCATATGTATGATGTTTGTAATTGTACAAACACAATCTTAATCACCATTCTAATGTCAATACCTGCCACCATATGGCAGCACTATACGCTAAGTAGATGCTGCTCACTGGATATTGATATATTCCTGTAAATGTCTAACAGCAATCAAGGTTTTTTGGTCAATAACTAGCTACAATGGAAAATTATTATATATGTACACTAAATTGTAGTACACAGCATATGTGGTACATAGATATGTAATCTTCATGTACCTGTCTGTGCACAGAATGTGAAATGCATTGTACAGATTGTCTGTGCACAGTAGCAAACCCTGTGAATTAATAAATTTGGATTGCCCATTACCAACCCATGCAATTGTTGGTGTAACTCTATACAAACAGAGAAAGGGCTGCATGAACAATTTTGTCATCATTCATACACTGGGGGTGAGTGGGTACCGAGTGGAAGTAGCACATGTCATCATACATACACTGGGGGGAGGGGTAGCGAGTGGAAGTAACACATGTCATCATACGTACACTGGGGGTGAGGGGGTACCGAGCGGAAGTAGCACATGTTATCATACATACACTGGGGGTGAGGGGGTACCGAGTCGAAGTAGCACATGTCATCATACATACACTGGGGGTGAGTAGGTACCGAGTGGAAGTAACACATGTCATCATACACACACTGGGGGTGAGGGGGTACCGAATGGAATTAGCACATGTCATCATACACACACTGGGGGTGAGGGGGTACCGAGCGGAAGTAGCACTTCATCATACACATACTGGGGGTGAGAGGGTACTGAGCGGCGGAAGTAGCACATGTCATCATACATACACTGGGGGTGAGAGGGTACCGAGCGGAAGTAGCACATGTCATCATACATGCACTGGGGGTGAGGGGTTACCGAGTTGAACTAACACATGTCATCATACTTACACTGGGGGTGAGGGGGTACCGAGTGGAAGTAGCACATGTCATCATACATACACTGGGGGTGAGGGGGTACCAAGTGGAAGTAACACATGTCATCATACTTACACTGGGGGTGAGGGGGTAGCGTGTGGAAGTAACACATGTCATCATACTTACACTGGGGGTGAGGGGGTAGCGTATGGAAGTAGCACATGTCATCATACATACACTGGGGGTGAGGGCGTACCGAGGAAGTAACACATGTCATCATACATACACTGGGGGTGAGGGGGTACTGAGTGGAAGTAGCACATGTCATCATACATACACTGGGGGTGAGGGGGTACCGAGTGGAAGTAACACATGTCATCATACATACACTGGGGTGAGGGGGTAGCAAGTGGAAGTAACACATGTCATCATACATACACTGCGGGTGAGGGGGTACCGAGGGGAAGTAACACATGTCATCATACATCCACTGGGGGTGAGGAGGTACCGAGTGGAAGTAACACATGTCATCATACATACACTGGGGGTGAGGAGGTACCGAGTGGAAGTAACACATGTCATCATACATACACTGCGGGTGAGTGGGTACCGAGTGGAAGAAGCACATGTCATCATACATCCACTGGGGGTGAGGAGGTACCGAGTGGAACTAACACATGTCATCATACATACACTGGGGGTGAGGAGGTACCGAGTGGAAGTAGCACATGTCATCATACATCCACTGGGGGTGAGGGGTACTGAGCGGAAGTAACACATGTCATTATACATACACTGGGGAGAGAGGGTAGCGAGTGGAAGTAACACATGTCATCATACATACCCTGGGTTGAGGGGGTAGCGAGTGGAAGTAACACGTCATCATACATACACTGGGGTGAGGAGGTACCGAGTGAAATATTCATAGAGGAGTTACGTAGTAATAATTTAAAATTTAGTGTGATATGTTGACAAGAGACATGGAAAACTGATAATGATGATTTCTCTCAATTTTATTTAGAATCAGATGGATATGATTGTGTAACACAGGGGAAAAAATGTAGTGACAAAGGAGGGTTATTAATATATGTCGATGATCAATATCAATCTGAAATAAAAATGAATCTAAATACATACGATAATTGGGAAAGATTAATAATTCAAGTAACTAGAAATGGTTTATCAAAGACAATGACCATCGGAAATATATATAGACCCCCAAGGTCATGTAACGAAAATATTGCACAATTTACTGATGAATTTTCGTCAAGTTTTATCATCTCTGGAAAACAGCAATAATAATAATCTCATTATAGCAGGGGATTTTAATATAAATTTACTTAAAATAAATGAAAACAGAATATACAGTGATTTTTTTTATACCTTAACATCTCATAGTCTTTATCCCCAAATTAGGTTCCCAACTCGTTTCACTACAACAAACGGAACACTAATACATAACTTTTTTGCTCACTAAATCAATTTATATTAAAAAGTACTGCTGGGATTATCACAAACACTTTCTCGGACCATCAACCTTATTTTCTAATTATAGACACTATTCCTACCACTGAAATCCCTCCTAAATTTGTAAAAATTAATATACAAAGTGTTGAAGCTATGCAGAAAGTTAATATTGAAATTGGTTGTTATAAATTATACAACAAATTACATAAAAAACAAAATGAAGATCCCGACCTACATACACTTGGGGTGAGGGGGTAGCGAGTGGAAGTAACACATGTCATCATACATACACTGAGGGTGAGAGGGTACCGAGCGGAAGTAGCACATGTCATCATACATACATTGGGGATGAGGGGGAACCAAGCGGAAGTAGCTGATCTCATCATACATACACTGGGGGTGAGGGGTTACCGAGCGGAAGCAGCACATGTCACCATACATACACTGGGGGTGAGGGGTACCTAGCGGAAGTAGCACATGTCATCATACATACACTGGGGGTGAGGGGGTACCGAGTGGAAGTAGCACATGTCATTATACATACACTGGGGAGAGAGGGTAGCGAGTGGAAGTGACACATGTCATCATACATACCCTGGGGTGAGGGGGTACCGAGTGGAAGTAACACATGTCATCATACATACACTGGGGGTGAGGGGGTACCGAGTGGAAGTAGCACATGTCATCATACATACACTGGGGGTGAGGGGGTACCGAGTGGAAGTAGCACATGTCATTATACATACACTGGGGAGAGAGGGTAGCGAGTGGAAGTAACACATGTCATCATACATACCCTGGGGTGAGGGGGTAGCGAGTGGAAGTAACACATGTCATCATACATACACTGGGGTGAGGAGGTACCGAGTGAAATATTCATAGAGGAGTTACGTAGTAATAATTTAAAATTTAGTGTGATATGTTGACAAGAGACATGGAAAACTGATAATGATGATTTCTCTCAATTTTATTTAGAATCAGATGGATATGATTGTGTAACACAGGGGAAAAAATGTAGTGACAAAGGAGGGTTATTAATATATGTCGATGATCAATATCAATCTGAAATAAAAATGAATCTAAATACGTACGATAATTGGGAAAGATTAATAATTCAAGTAACTAGAAATGGTTTATCAAAGACAATGACCATCGGAAATATATATAGACCCCCAAGGTCATATAACGAAAATATTGCACAATTTACTGATGAATTTTCGTCAAGTTTTATCATCTCTGGAAAACAGCAATAATAATAATCTCATTATAGCAGGGGATTTTAATATAAATTTACTTAAAATAAATGAAAACAGAATATACAGTGATTTTTTTATACCTTAACATCTCATAGTCTTTATCCCCAAATTAGGTTCCCAACTCGTTTCACTACAACAAACGGAACACTAATAGATAACTTTTTTGCTCACTAAATCAATTTATATTAAAAAGTACTGCTGGGATTATCACAAACACTTTCTCGGACCATCAACCTTATTTTCTTATTATAGACACTATTCCTACCGCTGAAATCCCTCCTAAATTTGTAAAAATTTATATACAAAGTGTTGAAGCTATGCAGAAAGTTAATATTGAAATTGGTTGTTAAAAATTATACAACAAATTACATAAAAAACAAAATGAAGATCCCGACCTACATACACTTGGGGTGAGGGGGTAGCGAGTGGAAGTAACACATGTCATCATACATACACTGAGGGTGAGAGGGTACCGAGCGGAAGTAGCACATGTTATCATACATACATTGGGGATGAGGGGGAACCAAGCGGAAGTAGCTGATCTCATCATACATACACTGGGGGTGAGGGGTTACCGAGCGGAAGCAGCACATGTCACCATACATACACTGGGGGTGAGGGGTACCTAGCGGAAGTAGCACATATCATCATACATACACTGGGGGTGAGGGGGTACCGAGTGGAAGTAGCACATGTCATCATACATACACTGGGGGTGAGGGGGTACCGAGTGGAAGTAGCACATGTCATCATACATACACTGGGGGTGAGGGGGTACTGAGCGGAAGTAGCACATCATCATACACACACTGGGGGGGAGGGTACTGAGCGGCGGAAGTAGCACATGTCATCATACATACACTGGGGGTGAGGGGGTACCGAGTTGAAGTAACACATGTCATCATACATACACTGTGGTGAGGGGGTACCGAGTGAAAGTAACACATGTCATCATACATACACTGGGGGCGAGAGGGTACCGAACAGAAGTAGCACATGTCATCATACATACACTGGGGGTGAGGGGGTACCGAGCTGAAATAACACATGTCATCATACATACACTGGGGGAGAGGGGGTACCGAGTTGAAGTAACACATGTCATCATACATATACTGGGGGTGAGAGGGTACCGAGCGGAAGTAGCACATGTCATCTTACATACACTGGGTGTGAGGGGTACTGAGCGGAAGTAGCACATGTCATCATACATACACTGGGGGGTGAGAGGGTAGCGAGTGGAAGTAATACATGTCATCATACATACACTGGGAGTGAGAGGGTACCGAGTGGAAGTAGCACATGTCATCATATATACCCTGGGGGTGAGGGTTACTGAGCGTAAGTAGCACATGTCATGATATATACACTGGGGGTCAGGGGGTACCGAATGGAAGTAGCACATGTCATCATACATACACTGGGGGTGAGGGGGTAGCGAGTGGAAGTAACACAAGTCATCATACATATACTGGGGGTGAGGGGGTACCGAGTGGAAGTAACACATGTCATCAAACATACACTGGGGGTGAGGGGGCAGCGAGTGGAAGTAACACATGTCATCATACATACACTGGGGTGAGTGGGTACCGAGTGGAAGTAACACATGTCATCATACATACACTGGGGGTGAGGTGGTACCGAGTGGAAGTAGCACATTTCATCATACATACACTGGGGGTGAGAGGGTAGCAAGTAGAAGTAACACATGTCCTCATAAATACACTGGGGTGAGGGGGTACCGAGTAGATGTAATACATGTCATCATACATACACTGGGGGTGAGGGGGTACTGAGTGGAAGTAGCACATGTCATCATACATACACTGGGAGTGAGGGGGTACCGAGTGGAAGTAACACATGTCATGATACATACACTGGGGGTGAGGGGTTACCGAGTGGAAGTAACACTTGTCATGATACATACACTGGGGGTGAGGGGGTACCAAGTGGAAGTAACACATGTCATGATACATACACTGGGGGTGAGGGGGTACGGAGTGGATGTAGCACATCATCATACACACACTGGGGGTGAGAGGGTACTGAGCGGCGGATGTAGCACATGTCATCATACATACACTGGGGGAGAGGGGGTACCGAGTGGAAGTAACACATGTCATCATACATACACTGGGGGTGAGGGGGTACTGAGTGGACGTAACACATGTCATCATATATACACTGGGGGTGAGGGGGTACCGAGTGAAAATAACACATCATCATACATACACTGGGGGTGAGGGGGTAGCAAGTGGAAGTAGGACATGTCATCATACACACACTGGGGGTGGGGGGTACCAAGTGGAAGTAACACATGTCATCATACATACACTGGGGTTGAGGGGGGTAGCAAGTGAAAGTAACACATGTCATCATACATGCATTGGGGGTGAGGGGTACTGAGCGGAAGTAGCACATGTCATGATACATACACTGGGGGTCAGGGGGTATCGAATGGAAGTAGCACATGTCATCATACATACACTGGGGGTGAGGGGGTAGCGAGTGGAAGTAACACAAGTCATCATACATATACTGGGGGTGAGGGGGTACCGAGTGGAAGTAACGCATGTCATCATACATACACTGGGGGTGAGGGGATGGTGAGTGGAAGTAACACATGTCATCATACATACACGGGGGGTGAGGGGGTAGGGAGTGGAAGTAACACAAGTCATCATACATATACTGGGGGTGAGGGGGTACCGAGTGGAAGTAACGCATGTCATCATACATACACTGGGGGTGAGGGGGTAGTGAGTGGAAGTAACACATGTCATCATACATACACTGGGTGTGAGGGGGTAGCGAGTGGAAGTAACACAAGTCATCATTCATATACTGGGGGTGAGGGGGTACCGAGTGGAAGTAACACATGTCATCATACATACACTGGGGGTGAGGGGGTAGCGAGTGGAAGTAACACATGTCATCATACATACACTGGAGTTGAGGGGGTAGCGAGTGGAAGTAACACGTCATCATACATACACTGGGGGTGAGGGGGTACCGATTGGAAGTAGCACATGTCATCATACATACACTGGGGGTGAGGGGGTACCGAGTGGAAGTAGCACATGTCATCATACATACACTGGGGGTGAGTGGGTACCGAGCGGAAGTAACACATCATCATACACACACTGGGGGTGAGAGGGTACTGAGCGGCGGAAGTAGCACATGTCATGATACATACACTGGGTGTGAGGGGGTACCGAGTTGAAGTAACACATGTCATCATACATACACTGGGGGTGAGGGGGTACCGAGTGGAAGTAGCACATGTCATCACACATACACTGGGGGTGAGAGGGTAGCGAGTGGAAGTAGCACATGTCATCATACATACACTGGGGGTGAGGGGGTAGCGAGTGGAAGTAACACGTCATCATACATACACTGGGGGTGAGGGGGTAGCAAGTGGAAGTAACACATGTCATCATACATACACTGGGGGTGAGGATGTACCGAGTGGAAATAACACGTCATCATATATACACTGGGGTGAGGGGGTACCGTGTGAGAGTAACACATCTCATCATACATACACTGGGGGTGAGGGAGTACCGAGTGGAAATAGCACATGTCATCATACATACACTGGGGGTGAGGCGGTAGCGAGTGAAAGTAACACATGTCATCATACATACACTGGGGGTGACGGAGTACTGAGTGGACGTAACACATGTCATCATATATACACTGGGGGTGAGGTGGTACCGAGTGAAAATAAAACATGTCATCATACATACACTGGGGGTGAGGGGGCAGTGAGTGGAAGTAGCACATGTCATCATACATACACTGGGGGTGGGGGGGTATCGAGTGGAAGTAACACATGTCTTCATACATACACTTGGGTTGAGGGGGTAGAGAGTGAAAGTAACACATGTCATCATACATACACTGAGGGTGAGGGGGTACTGAGTGGAACTAGCACATATCATCATACATACACTGGGGGAGAGGGGGTACCGAGCGGAAGTAGCACATCATCATACAGACACTGGGGGTTAGAAGGTAGCGAGTGGAAGTAGCACATGTCATAATAGATACACTGGGGGTGAGGGGGTACCGAGTGGAAGTAGCACATGTCATCATACATACACTGGGGGTGAGGGGGTACCGAGTGGAATTAGCACATTTCATCATACATACACTGGGGGTGAGAGGGTAGCGAGTGGAAGTAACACTTGTCATCATACATGCACTGAGAACTTAGTATATTCTATCAGCCATATAACAAATAATGATACAACAATTATATCGTGGATTAGGAATAAGTTTCATATTGTAGGTTGGTGGTGAAGCTGCCTCTCTCACATCAGCCTAAGGTGAGACAGCTGAAGTAAACGATAGGTGAAACACTGGACGAAATTAACCGTTTAAAGATTACGTTGTCGAAATATGATATCAGCCCCATGTCTACTCCAGCAACTTCACTGAACTCGAGTATAAGCTCAGTATCATATGCTGATTATTCACCGATGCATATCAACTCGGCTGATTCCAACGCACCTACGTGTATACCAAATATATACGTTCCACAGTTCACCCCAGCCAAGAAGTAGTTTCTGAGATGTCTTCACCTACAACAGCAGCATTGGAGCTGGCCAAGCAACTTGACATCACACTAAGGCCACACAGAGTAGATGCTCTAATCCCCTTCACAACGACTATGTCGTGTATAAGTCCACAAGCTAGTGGCAGAGGATGTTTATACGTTCCGTCAAACACCAGTGTTTCCCCTGGCATATGACAAGCGAGGCGGGCTGCCTCACCGTTTTTCTATGCCACCTCGCCCAAAATTTGCCAAAATTGCCGCCTCGTAGCTATTTCGTACGCCCATTTTGTTTCGTTCTTTCGCGATATATTCAGCACCGGCACGAAAGGACACCACAAAGTCACTTATATTCCTCCAAAATCGTAGATTTGTAGCAAAATCGTTTAGTCGTCTTAACGATAACGTTGTTAAGATGACTAAGCTAAGATACTATGCAAAATATCTACGTAGTTAAGTGTGCAGGGAAATCGTATATTTTGTTGAGCTCTGTTATTACATTAAGTTTTTGATGTATTGAGTTACTCTGATTCTGCTCGATTAAGGTGGTAGGATGGCCTCTGACATGCTTGTTTTGACTTAAATCAAATTAATAAATGTTTTGAAGATAAATAACAATTTTTTCTCAGACAATGCCTAACACATTAAACAATACTCCAGAACTGATTTTTTATGTTGTTTAGTGATATTTAAATATGTTTCAAGACAACTAAAAAACATGTAAAAAATCACCCAAAAAATGGCATTTTATTTCATTTTGAGAAACTCCCCAAAAGAAAAATTTGTATGGTTGTAAGTACAAATATGTTATTGACATTCATACGGGTTTTTTGGTAAACAAATGCATATTAAGTTTGAAAGAGCTTTATAAACATTTTGTTACAATGTTGAAAGACAGCAAAAATCCGTACTGCATTTTTTGGCATGACCCCTTCTCCAAACATAAAACCATCCAGTGCAATTTTGGGTAAACACAAGTCGAGTTCATATGCCAATTTATGGTTTTGTAAGTATTGTAGTTTTTTTTAAAGTGACATTAAATAATACTTCCTGGTTGATGCTTGTTTTTTTACTTAGAAATGTGACTTTTTCACTGGCATGTGGTTTATTTCAACACAATTTGACAGTTGCCCACTGTTGGTTTTCCCATAGGCAACCATGTTAACGTTTTGTCTGATTATAAGAAAACGTGACTTGCAAAATGTCTTAAACTTCTCACTTGCTGTTATCATCATCTCGTTGACATGCCGATAGATTTTGAAAAAAATTGCATACTTCCAACTCTCGTAAAATGTCTGTAGGTGTGACACCCGTCAATATATGTTTTATAAGAATATTCAATACAGCGAGTTGTTAAATGTTACATTCAAATTTATATTGATTTTATGACCTTGTGCCCTATTTACAAAGGTAAAAATCAACAAAAAGTCACCTTAGGGTGTGAATTCTCAAAAGGCCAGATGTCTTATGCAGTTTAGTTACATAATATTACACAGCCTAATTAGCAGACATTCAGAAAACAATGCCACTTGCTTGATTGGCCAGAAGGTCCTGCCAGTAGACAGTATCTGATAACAGGCTTGGGCTACAGCCAACTCCAGCTAGTCACTGTCATCAGGCTTCATTAGGGTCAATGACAAGATATTCAATTGTGTTTAACTAGCAGAAGTAAACAAAAAAAGATTGATGGATCACCCTGCTGCAATGTCATTGGTTCATTTTCATACAGATTTGCAAATTGAGGCTTAACTAGTAGCATACACACTCCACCCCCCTTATAAGACATGTGTTCCGACACTGTGATTTGGACTTGCAGACTGATGAGAAGTCTAATATCCAAAAACAGTTTGTCCCGTTCAATTGTTGTTTTGCCATACACATATTATAAGTGATTGTTTCAAGATATTTGAAGTAAAATGCGTCCTCCATGATTGTGCAATGAAAATAGCATGCTTCTGTTTCCAGGGTCTTTATTGGGGTCAGCCCACTGTTGGTTTTCCCATAGGCGACCATGCTAATGTTTTGTCTGATTATAAGAAAACGTGACCTATAAAATGTCTTAAACTTCTCACCTGCTGTTATCATCATCTCACTGACATGTCGATAGATTTAAAAAAAAATAGCATACTTCCAGCTCTCGTAAAATGCCTGTATGTGTGACACCCATCAATATTTACAAATGCCGGCAAGAATTACTCCGCAAACAGGTCACACAGGCAAATTGCTGCCAAATATCCTTCCGCTTATTCAAATCATCTAGAAATCTACTATTTGTGCAATGGACAGGAAGTCTAACTAGAACATGACCCCTGAACTTGTTGTGGTAGACAAAATTGATTGTCACCTGCTGGGGTCAGTCAGGTGTCATTGCAACTGGCAGCTGAGGTCAGGCATTATCGGTGAATAAACAAAACTACTGCCAGTATTCCGTGGTTTGACAGTGTGATGCATTTAGGTAATTATAATACAACAGCATAGTGGCATGAGAATAACCAGACTATATGATCTGCATTCATGGTGAATGAATTTATGTTTGAACTGGGCTGACGCACACGTGATCGTCACTATGGAAAAGGGACTTTCCACACACTAAAAATACTAATATTTAAAGGACTGATTGGTGACGTATGGCGATAGTGCCTTGGTTTTTTTAATAGTACACATATTCATACTGACACCTACTAATGTTCTATGAAGACAAAAATAACGAAATCAAATGACATGATACCAATCCCAGCTACGTTAAGTGTGGCTTTATTAACATCTTGTTCATTTGTTCAAATCAAATCATTGTAGTAAATATCTGTATTTAATCAACAATACAATATTTTCAGTTTTCGCCTAAGATTTCTTTTTAAAATCATCCAGTCCTTGACATTAAGGTGTTGTATTCACTGGCCAAGGGGGCCAGTAGATTTGAAAATTGACTGGCCCACCCAGAAAAGTTACTGGTCCGGATTTTGAAAAAAATATGTTGATACCGAGGTGCCTGTCGGTCGCTTCATAAGAAGTCCACAAAGTTTGCTTGGTACGATGTCATGCTGACTTTTCCGAAGTTCTTATTTGGGCACATCGTTTACTAAATTAAGATAGCAACTATAAAAAGTGATCACAAAAAGTTATATGAAGATTTTTAATTGTGGTATCACGGCCGATATTGCCAGGATCAGGCATATTAAAATTATCATGATAAATATGTATATGAACGCGATACCATGTGTATCACGTTATCATTATGACTGGCGATGACTGATGCAAACAACGAGTGGCTGTCGGTGTGCAACAATGTGAACGCTGTCCCGAGTCCTTGCTCTCGTTCCGCCCAAGGCACAGCTGTATTATAAGATCCACCATTGCAGCCATGGTCTTTAGCAATGCTTTCAAATGTTTGACAGTATAACAAATGTCCTTGATGCCTTTCCATTATGGAATATCATATGCACTAGCGTTTTATCATGCAGACAACAATTGAGATTGCCTGCCATCCGTAGCCAACGTGTAACAAGACCGATTATTAGGTGAATAATTAATTACCCCCCCCGCCATTCGCCAATCACACGGGTGGTTACAAATGAGTTTGGCAGTGCATACATGTCATCGTATATATGCATGGCTGAGTTTTAGTTGCTGTTGTTTAATTAGTTATAAAAAACAAACTTTGATTTAAATATCAAATACAAAAATTAGGCTGTAGGGTTGTCCTATTTTTCTAGGTATGGTCGGGTTACCGGTAACCCGATGGTGGTCAATTTGTATTGAAATCAGTGGCCTGGCGGGCCAGTAAAATATGAAAACTGGTGGCCCGAACTGGCCCAACAGCCTCAAAAAGGCGCCGGGTCAGCGGGCCAGTTTTAATGTCGAGGCCTGTCGTCGTCAGCGCGTGTTTTGTTTACATCCGGATAACGGTATATTCAAAAGTTGTAACACTTCATTTTTGATTATGTCATCTTGTCAATAACTTTAGATAATATAACGTTGTAAGTCATGTACAGAAATTAACATAATGCTGATGTCTGTTTTTTGTATTATAAATTCTTATTAGTCTTGCTTTGTTGCCTGGTAAACAATCTGAAATACGATTTATCAATTTTATGTCATTATGTTATGACAGTGTCAGTTGGTGTAATAAATATGTTGAATCTTATTCATCCCCAACACAATTTGTAACAATGTAATCTA
>JAHLWY010006333.1:0-29625 GCA_020002185.1 Paraescarpia echinospica | reverse complement strand
AATTGACAGAATTACAACGACAACAATGCCATGTATTATTTTTTCAATTTGGTTAAACTCGGCCGATGACATACTGGCACATGATTTATGAAACCAAACCTGACAGTTATTACAACATACTGCAACATCAGACCAGTCTACATTCAAATCACATGTTCCACAAGGATAAACACAAGCCCAAGCGTGGACCTGGGTTAACTTCAATATCACCACTCACTAATAATAATAATAATAACATTGTTAATAATGTAGTCTTAACAATATGTAATGTGTACAATTTATGCATATTTCTTAAATAACCATCATTTGTACAAAGTCCGACATATTTATGTTGTTGCACAAAATTTTTGATAGACAACCATGGGTAATGAAATTGAAAACTCATTCACTAATTCTACATTTTTGTGTTAATAAATTATACCAGTGCGTAGTCTTAGCAGAACCCACACAATGATTAACCTATTATGGGTAATAATTAATACCAAAAAAACATGAAGATGTAGATTACATTGTTACAAATTGTGTTGGGGATGAATAAGATTCAACATATTTATTACACCAACTGACACTGTCATAACATAATGACATAAAATTGATAAATCGTATTTCAGAATGTTTACCAGACAACAAAGCAAAACTAATAAGAATTTATAATACAAAAAACAGACATCAGCATTATGTTAATTTCTGTACATGACTTACAACGTTATATTATCTAAAGTTATTGACATAATCAAAAATGAAGTGTTATAACTTTTGAATATACCGTTATCCGGATGTAAACAAAACACGCGCTGACGACGACAGGCCTCGACATTAAAACTGGCCCGCTGACCCGGCGCCTTTTTGAGGCTGTTGGGCCAGTTCGGGCCACCAGTTTTCATATTTTACTGGTCCGCCAGGCCACTGATTTCAATCCAATTGACCACCATCGGGTTACCGGTAACCCGACCATACCTAGAAAAATAGGACAACCCTACAGCCTAATTTTTGTATTTGATATTTAAATCAAAGTTTTTTTTTTTATAACTAATTAAACAACAGCAACTAAAACTCAGCCATGCATATATACGATGACATGTATGCACTGCCAAACTCATTTGTAACCACCCGTGTGATTGGCGAATGGCGGGGGGGGGGTAATTAATTATTCACCTAATAATCGGTCTTGTTACACATTGGCTACGGATGGCAGGCAATCTCAATTGTTGTCTGCATGATAAAACGCTAGTGCATATGATATTCCATAATGGAAAGGCATCAAGGACATTTGTTATACTGTCAAACATTTGACAGCATTGCTAAAGACCATGGCTGCACTGGTGGATCTTATAATACAGCTGTGCCTTGGGCGGAACGAGAGCAAGGACTCGGGACAGCGTTCACATTGTTGCACACCGACAGCCACTCGTTGTTTGCATCAGTCATCGCCAGTCATAATGATAACGTGATACACATAGTATCGCGTTCATATGCATATTTATCATGATAATTTTAATATGCCTGAGCCTGGCAATATCGGCCGTGATACCACAATTAAAAATCTTCATATAACTTTTTGTGATCACTTTTTATAGTTGCTATCTTAATTTAGTAAACGATGTGCCCAAATAAGAATTTTGGAAAAGTCAGCATGACATCGTACCAAGCAAACTTTGTGGACTTCTTATGAAGCGACTGACAGGCACCTTGGTATCAACATATTTTTTTCAAAATCCGGACCAGTAACTTTTCTGGGTGGGCCAGTCAATTTTCAAATCTACTGGCCCCATTGGCCAGTGAATACAACACCTTAATGTCAAGGCCTGGATGATTTTAAAAAGAAATCTTAGGCGAAAAGTGAAAATATTGTATTGTTGATTAAATATAGATATTTACTACAATGATTTGATTTGAACAAATGAACAAGATGTTAATCAAGCCACACTTAAGGTAGCTGGGATTGGTATCATGTCATTTGATTTCGTTATTTTTGTCTTCATAGAACATTAGTAGGTGTCAGTATGAATATGTGTACTATTAAAAAAAACAAGGCACTATCGCCATATGTCACCAATCAGTCCTTTAAATATTAGTATTTTTAGTGTGTGGAAAGTCCCTTTTCCATAATGACGATCACGTGTGCGTCAGCCCAGTTCAAACATAAATTCATTCACCATGAATGCAGATCATATAGTCTGGTTATTCTCATGCCACTATGCTGTTGTATTATAATTACCTAAATGCATCACACTGTCAAACCACGGAATACTGGCAGTAGTTTTGTTTATTCACCGATAATGCCTGACCTCAGCTGCCAGTTGCAATGACACCTGACTGACCCCAGCAGGTGACAATCAATTTTGTCTACCACAAGTTCAGGGGTCATGTTCTAGTTAGACTTCCTGTCCATTGCACAAATAGTAGATTTCTAGATGATTTGAATAAGCGGAAGGATATTTGGCAGCAATTTGCCTGTGTGACCTGTTTGCGGAGTAATTCTTGCCGGCATTTGTAAATATTGATGGGTGTCACACATACAGGCATTTTACGAGATCTGGAAGTATGCAATTTTTGTTAAAATCTATCGACATGTCAGTGAGATGATGATAACAGCAGGTGAGAAGTTTAAGACATTTTATAGGTCACGTTTTCTTATAATCAGATAAAACATTAGCATGGTCGCCTATGGGAAAACCAACAGTGGGCTGACCCCAATAAAGACCCTGGCAACAGAAGCATGCTATTTTCATTGCACAATCATGGAGGATGCATTTTACTTCAAATATCTTGAAACAATCACTTATAATATGTGTATGGCAAAACAACAATTGAACGGGACAAACCGTTTTTGGATATTACAGACTTCTCATCAGTCTGCAAGTCCAAATCACAGTGTCGGAACACATGTCTTATAAGGGGGGTGGAGTGTGTATGCTACTAGTTAAGCCTCAATTTGCAAATCTGTATGAAAATGAACCAATGACATTGCAGCAGGGTGATCCATCAATCTTTTTTTGTTTACTTCTGCTAGTTAAACACAATTGAATATCTTGTCATTGACCCTAATGAAGCCTGATGACAGTGACTAGCTGGAGTTGGCTGTAGCTGGAGCCTGTTATCAGATACTGTCTACTGGCAGGACCTTCTGGCCAATCAAGCAAGTGGCATTGTTTTCTGAATGTCTGCTAATTAGGCTGTGTAATATTATGTAACTAAACTGCAAAAGACATCTGGCCTTTTGAGAATTCACACCCTAAGGTGACTTTTTGTTGATTTTTACCTTTGTAAATAGGGCACAAGGTCATAAAATCAATATAAATTTGAATGTAACATTTAACAACTCGCTGTATTGAATATTCTTATAAAACATATATTGACGGGTGTCACACCTACAGACATTTTACGAGAGTTGGAAGTATGCAATTTTTGTCAAAATCTATCGGCATGTCAATGAGATGATGATAACAGCAAGTGAGAAGTTTAAGACATTTTGCAAGTCACGTTTTCTTATAATCAGACAAAACGTTAACATGGTCGCCTATGGGAAAACCAACAGTGGGCAACTGTCAAATTGTGTTGAAATAAACCACATGCCAGTGAAAAAGTCACATTTCTAAGCAAAAAACAAGCATCAACCAGGAAGTATTATTTAATGTCATTTAAAAAAAACTACAATACTTACAAAACCATAACTTGGCATATGAACTCGACTTGTGTTTACCCAAAATTGCACTGGATGGTTTTATGTTTGGAGAAGGGGTCATGCCAAAAAATGCAGTTCGGATTTTTGCTGTCTTTCAACATTGTAACAAAATGTTTATGAAGCTGTTTCAAACTTAATATGCATTTGTTTACAAAAAAACCTGTATGAATGTTAATAACATATTTGTACTTACAACCATACAAATTTTTCTTTTGGGGAGTTTCTCAAAATGAAATAAAATGCAATTTTTTGGGTGATTTTTGACATGTTTTTTAGTTGTCTTGAAACATATTTAAATATCACTAAACAACATAAAAAATCAGTTCTTTTTGGTCTGGAGTATTGTTTAATGTGTTAGGCATTGTCTGAGAAAAAATTGTTACTTTATCTTCAAAACATTTATTAATTTGATTTAAGTCAAAACAAGCATGTCATAGGCCATCCTACCACCTTAATCGAGCAGAATCACAGTAACTCGATACATCAAAAACTTAATGTAATAACAGAGCTCAACAAAATATACGATTTCCCTGCACGCATGCACTCTTAACTACGTAGATATTTTGCATAGTATCTTAGTTTAGTCATCTTAACGACGTTATCGTTAAGACGACTAAACGATGTTGCTACAAATCTGCGATTTTGGAGGAATATAAGTGACTTTGTGGTGTCCTTTCGTGCCGGTGCTGAATATATCGCGAAAGAACGAAACAAAATGGGCGTACGAAATAGCTACGAGGCGGCAATTTTGGCAAATTTTGGGCGAGGTGGCATAGAAAAACGGTGAGGCAGCCCGCCTCGCTTGTCATATGCCAGGGGAAACACTGGTGTTTGACGGAACGTATCAACATCCTCTGCCACTAGCTTGTGGACTTATACACGACATAGTCGTTGTGAAGGGGATTAGAGCATCTACTCTGTGTGGCCTTAGTGTGATGTCAAGTTGCTTGGCCAGTTCCAATGCTGCTGTTGTAGGTGAAGACATCTCAGAAACTACTTCTTGGCTGTGGTGAACTGTGGAACGTATATATTTGGTATACACGTAGGTGCGTTGGAATCAGCCGAGTTGATATGCATCGGTGAATAATCAGCATATGATACTGAGCTTATACTCGAGTTCAGTGAAGTTGCTGGAGTAGACATGGGGCTGATATAATATTTCGACAACGTAATCTTTAAACGGTTAATTTCGTCCAGTGTTTCACCTATCGTTTACTTCAGCTGTCTCACCTTAGGCTGATGTGAGAGAGGCAGCTTCACCACCAACCTACAATATGAAACTTATTCCTAATCCACGATATAATTGTTGTATCATTATTTGTTATATGGCTGATAGAATATACTAAGTTCTCAGTGTATGTATGATGACATGTGTTACTTCCACTCGCTACCCACTCACCCCCAGTGTATGTATGATGACATGTGCTAATTCCACTCGGTACCCCCTCACCCCCAGTGTATGTATGATGACATGTGTTACTTCCACTCGCTACCCTCTCACCCCCAGTGTATGTATGATGACGTGCTAATTCCACTCGGTACCCCCTCACCCCCAGTGTATGTATGATGACATGTGCTACTTCCACTCGGTACCCCCTCACCCCCAGTGTATCTATTATGACATGTGCTACTTCCACTCGCTACCTTCTAACCCCCAGTGTCTGTATGATGATGTGCTACTTCCGCTCGGTACCCCCTCTCCCCCAGTGTATGTATGATGATATGTGCTAGTTCCACTCAGTACCCCCTCACCCTCAGTGTATGTAAGATGACATGTGTTACTTTCACTCTCTACCCCCTCTCCCCCAGTGTATGTATGATGATATGTGCTAGTTCCACTCAGTACCCCCTCACCCTCAGTGTATGTATGATGACATATGTTACTTTCACTCTCTACCCCCTCAACCCCAGTGTATGTATGATGACATGTGTTACTTCCACTCGGTACCCCCCCACCCCCAGTGTATGTATGATGACATGTGCTACTTCCACTCACTACCCCCTCACCCCCAGTGTATGTATGATGACATGTGTTACTTTCACTCGGTACCCCCTCACCCCCAGTGTATGTATGATGACATGTGTTACTTTCACTCTCTACCCCCTCTCCCCCAGTGTAAGTATGATGACGTGTTATTTTCACTCGGTACCCCCTCACCCCCAGTGTATGTATGATGACGTGTTACTTCCGCTCGCTACCCCCTCACCCCCGAAATGTATATGATGATGTGCTACTTCCGCTCGGTACCCCCTCACCCCCAGTGTATGTATGATGACATGTGCTACTTCTGCTCGCTACCCCCTCACCCCCAGTGTATGTATGATGACATGTGTTACTTACACTCGGAACCCCCTCACCCCAGTGTATGTATGATGACATATGCTACTTCCACTCGCTATCCCCTCACCCCCAGTGTATGTATGATGACATGTGCTACTTCCACTCGCTACCTCCTCACCCCCAGTGTATGTATGATGACATGTGTTACTTCCACTCGCTACCCTCTCACCCCCAGTGTATGTATGATGACGTGCTAATTCCACTCGGTACCCCCTCACCCCCAGTGTATGTATGATGACATGTGCTACTTCCACTCGGTACCCCCTCACCCCCAGTGTATCTATTATGACATGTGCTACTTCCACTCGCTACCTTCTAACCCCCAGTGTCTGTATGATGATGTGCTACTTCCGCTCAGTACCCCCTCTCCCCCAGTGTATGTATGATAAAATGTGTGACTTCCACTCGGTACCCCCTCACCATTGTGTATGTATGATGATATGTGTTACTTCCACTCGCTACCTTCTAACCCCCAGTGTATGTATGATGACGTGTTACTTCCACTCGGTACCCCCTCACCCCCAGTGTATCTATTATGACATGTGCTACTTCCACTCGCTACCTTCTAACCCCCAGTGTCTGTATGATGATGTGCTACTTCCGCTCAGTACCCCCTCTCCCCCAGTGTATGTATGATAAAATGTGTGACTTCCACTCGGTACCCTCTCACCATTGTGTATGTGTGATGATATGTGTTACTTCCACTCGGTACCCCCTCACCCCCAGTGTATCTATTATGACATGTGCTACTTCCACTCGCTACCTTCTAACCCCCAGTGTCTGTATGATGATGTGCTACTTCCGCTCAGTACCCCCTCTCCCCCAGTGTATGTATGATAAAATGTGTGACTTCCACTCGGTACCCCCTCACCATTGTGTATGTATGATGATATGTGTTACTTCCACTCGCTACCTTCTAACCCCCAGTGTATGTATGATGACGTGTTACTTCCACTCGGTACCCCCTCACCCCCAGTGTATCTATTATGACATGTGCTACTTCCACTCGCTACCTTCTAACCCCCAGTGTCTGTATGATGATGTGCTACTTCCACTCGCTACCTTCTAACCCCCAGTGTCTGTATGATGATGTGCTACTTCCACTCGGTACCTTCTAACCCCCAGTGTCTGTATGATGATGTGCTACTTCCACTCGCTACCTTCTAACCCCCAGTGTCTGTATGATGATGTGCTACTTCCACTCGCTACCTTCTAACCCCCAGTGTCTGTATGATGATGTGCTACTTCCGCTCGCTACCTTCTAACCCCCAGTGTCTGTATGATGATGTGCTACTTCCGCTCGCTACCTTCTAACCCCCAGTGTCTGTATGATGATGTGCTACTTCCACTCGCTACCTTCTAACCCCCAGTGTCTGTATGATGATGTGCTACTTCCGCTCGCTACCTTCTAACCCCCAGTGTCTGTATGATGATGTGCTACTTCCACTCGCTACCTTCTAACCCCCAGTGTCTGTATGATGATGTGCTACTTCCGCTCGCTACCTTCTAACCCCCAGTGTCTGTATGATGATGTGCTACTTCCGCTCGGTACCTTCTAACCCCCAGTGTCTGTATGATGATGTGCTACTTCCACTCGCTACCTTCTAACCCCCAGTGTCTGTATGATGATGTGCTACTTCCACTCGCTACCTTCTAACCCCCAGTGTCTGTATGATGATGTGCTACTTCCGCTCGGTACCTTCTAACCCCCAGTGTCTGTATGATGATGTGCTACTTCCGCTCGCTACCTTCTAACCCCCAGTGTCTGTATGATGATGTGCTACTTCCACTCGCTACCTTCTAACCCCCAGTGTCTGTATGATGATGTGCTACTTCCGCTCGCTACCTTCTAACCCCCAGTGTCTGTATGATGATGTGCTACTTCCACTCGCTACCTTCTAACCCCCAGTGTCTGTATGATGATGTGCTACTTCCACTCGCTACCTTCTAACCCCCAGTGTCTGTATGATGATGTGCTACTTCCACTCGCTACCTTCTAAACCCTAGTCTCTGTATGATGATGTGCTACTTCCGCTCGGTACCCCCTCACCCCCAGTGTCTGTATGATGATGTGCTACTTCCACTCGCTACCTTCTAACCCCCAGTGTCTGTATGATGATGTGCTACTTCCACTCGCTACCTTCTAACCCCCAGTGTCTGTATGGTGATGTGCTACTTCCACTCGCTACCTTCTAACCCCCAGTGTCTGTATGATGATGTGCTACTTCCGCTCGGTACCCCCTCTCCCCCAGTGTCTGTATGATGATGTGCTACTTCCACTCGCTACCTTCTAACCCCCAGTGTCTGTATGATGATGTGCTACTTCCGCTCGGTACCCCCCCACCCCCAGTGTATGTATGATGACATGTGCTACTTCCACTCACAGCCCCCTTACCCCCAGTGTATGTATGATGACATGTTTTGTTTTCACTCGGTACCACCTCACCCCCAGTGTATGTATGATGACATGTGTTACGTCCACTCAGTACTCCCTCACCCCCAGTGTATATATGATGACATGTGTTACGTCCACTCAGTACCCCCTCACCCTCAGTGTATGTATGATGACATGTGTTACTTTCACTCTCTACCCCCTCAACCCAAGTGTATGTATGATGACATGTGTTACTTCCACTCGGTACCCCCCCACCCCCAGTGCATGTATGATGACATGTGCTACTTCCACTCACTGCCCCCTCACCCCCAGTGTATGTATGATGACATGTTTTATTTTCACTCGGTACCACCTCACCCCCAGTGTATATATGATGACATGTGTTACGTCCACTCAGTACTCCCTCACCCCCAGTGTATGTATCATGACATGTGTTACTTCCACTCGGTACCCCCTCACCCCCAGTGTATCTATTATGACATGTGCTACTTCCGATCAGTACTCCCTCACCCCAGTGTATGTATGATGACATGTGTTACTTCCACTCAGTACCCTCTCACCCCCAGTGTATGTATGATAAAATGTGTGACTTCCACTCGGTACCCCCTCACCATTGTGTATGTATGATGATATGTGTTACTTCCACTCGCCACCCCCTCACCCCAGTGTATAGATGATGACATGTATTACTTCCACTCGCTACCCTCTAACCTCCAGTGTCTGTATGATGACATGTGCTAATTCCACTCGGTACCCCCTCACCCCCAGTGTAAGTATGATGACATGTGCTAATTCCACTCGGTACCTCCTCACCCCCAGTGTATGTATGATGACATGTGCTACTTCCACTCGGTACCCCCTCACCCCCAGTGTATCTATTATGACATGTGCTACTTCCACTTGCTACCCTCTAACCCCCAGTGTCTGTGTGATGACATGCTACTTCCGCTCGGTACCCCCTCTCCCCCAGTGTATGTATGATGCTATGTGCTAGTTCCACTCAGTACCCCCTCACCCTCAGTGTATGTATGATGACATGTGTTACTTTCACTCTCTACCCCCTCAACCCCAGTGTATGTATGATGACATGTGTTACTTCCACTCGGTACCCCCCACCCCCAGTGTATGTATGATGACATGTGCTACTTCCACTCACTGCCCCCTCACCCCCAGTGTATGTATGATGACATGTTTTATTTTCACTCGGTACCACCTCACCCCCAGTGTATATATGATGACATGTGTTACGTCCACTCAGTACCCCCTCACCCCCAGTGTATGTATCATGACATGTGTTACTTTCACTCGCTACCGCCTCACCCCCAGTGTATGTATGATGACATGTGCTACTTACGTTAGGTACCCTCTCACCCCCAGTGTATGTATGATGACATTTGTTACTTCAACTCGCTACCCCCTCACCCCCAGGGTATGTATGTTGACATGTGCTACTTCCACTCGGTACCCCCTCACCCTCGGTGTATGTATGATGAGATGTGTTACTTCCACTCGGTACCCCCTCACCCCAGTGTATGTACGATGACGTGTTATTTCCACTCGGTACCCCCTCACCCCCAGTGTATTTATGATGACATGTGCTACTTCCACTCGGTACCCCCTCACCCCCAGTGTATCTATTATGACATGTGCTACTTCCGATCGGTACTCCCTCACCCCAGTGTATGTATGATGACATGTGTTACTTCCACTCAGTACCCTCTCACCCCCAGTGTATGTATGATGACATGTGTTACTTCCACTCAGTACCCTCTCACCCCCAGTGTATGTATGAAGAAATGTGTGACTTCCACTCGGTTCCCTCTCACCATTGTGTATGTGTGATGATATGTGTTACTTCCACTCGCTACCCCCTCACGCCAGTGTATAGATGATGACATGTATTACTTCCACTCGCTACCCTCTAACCCCCAGTGTCTGTATGATGACATGTGCTAATTCCACTCGGTACCCCCTCACCCCCAGTGTAAGTATGATGACATGTGCTAATTCCACTCGGTACCTCCTCACCCCCAGTGTATGTATGATGACATGTGTTACGTCCACTCAGTACCCCCTCACCCTCAGTGTATGTATGATGACATGTGTTACTTTCACTCGCTACCCCCTCAACCCCAGTGTATGTATGATGACATGTGTTACTTCCACTCTGTACCCCCCACCCCCAGTGTATGTATGATGACATGTGCTACTTCCACTCACTACCCCCTCACCCCCAGTGTATGTATGATGACATGTGTTATTTTCACTCGGTACCCCCTCACCCCCAGTGTATATATGATGATATGTGTTACGTCCACTCAGTACCCCTCACCCCCAGTGTATGTATGATGACATGTTACTTTCACTCGCTACCCCCTCACCCCCAGTGTATGTATGATGACATGTGCTACTTCCGTTCGGTACCCTCTCACCCCCAGTGTATGTATGATGACATTTGTTACTTCAACTCGGTACCCCCTCACCCCCAGTATATGTATGATGGCGTGCTATTTCCGCTCGGTTCCCCCTCTCCCCCAGTGTAAGTATGATGACATGTGTTATTTTCACTCGGTACCCCCTCTCCCCCAGTGTAAGTATGATGACATGTTACTTCCGCTCGCTACCCCCTCACCCCCAAAATGTGTATGATGATGTGCTACTTCCGCTCGGTACCCCCTCACCCCCAGTGTATGTATGATTACATGTGTTACTTCCACTCGGAACCCCCTCACCCCAGTGTATGTGTGATGACATGTGTTACTTCCGCTCGCTACCCCCTCACCCCCTGTGTATGTATGATTACATGTGTTACTTCCACTCGGAACCCCCTCACCCCAGTGTATGTGTGATGACATGTGTTACTTCCACTTGGATGACATGTGTTACTTCCACTTGGTACCCCCTCACCCCCAGTGTATGTATGATGACATGTGCTACTTCCACTCGCTACCCCCTCACCCCCAGTGTATGTATGATGACATGTGCTACTTCCGCTCGCTACCCCCTCACCCCCAGTGTATGTATGATGACGTGTTACTTCCACTCGCTACTCCCTCACCCCCAGTGTATGTATGATGACATGGGCTACTTCCACTCAGTATGCCCTCACCCCCAGTGTATGTATGATGACATGTGTTACTTCCACTCGGTACCCCCTCACCCCCAGTGTATGTATGATGACGTGTTACTTCCACTCGGTACCCCCTCACCCCCAGTGTATGTATGATGACATGTGCTACTTCCACTTGGTACCCCCTCACCCCCAGTGTATGTATGATGACATGTGTTACTTCCACTCGGTACCCCCTCACCCCCAGTGTATGTATGATGACATGTGCTACTTCCACTCGCTACCTTCTCACCCCCAGTGTATGTATGATGACATGTGCTACTTCCACTCGCTACCTTCTAACCCCCAGTGTATGTATGATGACATGTGCTACTTCCACTCGGTACCCCCTCACCCCCAGTGTATGTATGATGACATGGACTACTTCCACTCAGTATGCCCTCACCCCCAGTGTAGGTATGATGACATGTGTTACTTCCACTCGGTACCCCCTCACCCCCAGTGTATGTATGATGACATGTGTTACTTCCACTTGGTACCCCCTCACCCCCAGTGTATGTATGATGACATGTGCTACTTCCACTTGGTACCCCCTCACCCCCAGTGTTACAAAATTGTTCATGCAGCCCTTTCTCTGTTTGTATAGAGTTACACCAACTATTGCATAGTTTGGTAATGGGCAATCCAAATTTATTAATTCACAGGGTTTGCCACTGTGCGCCGACAATCTATACAATTTCACATTCTGTGCACAGACAGGTACATGAGGATTACTTATCTATGTACCACATATGCTGTGTACTACAATTTAGTGTACATATATATAACAAATTCCATTATAGCTAGTTATTGACCAAAAAATCCTTGATTGCTATTAGACATATTTACAGGAATATATCAATATCCATTGAACAGCATCTACTTAGCGTATAGTGCTGCCATATTGTGGCAGGTATTGACATTAGAATGGTGATTAAGATTGTGTTTCTACAATTACAAACATCATACATATTAGCATATTAACACATTACACCATAACTCTGTAAACATATGTAGGTGTCCAAACTGCTATCTTACAGTTACATTGATCAGGGCTGGCTAGAGTTACTTGTGTGGCTAGAGTGGCTTGTGTGGCTAGAGTGGCTTGTGTGGCTAGAGTGGCTTGTGTGGATAGAGTGGCTTGTGTGGCTTGTGTGGCTTGAGTGGATAGAGTGGCTTGTGTGGCTTGTGTGGCTAGAGTGGCTTGTGTGGCTTGTGTGGCTAGAGTGGCTTGTGTGGCTAGAGTGGCTTGTGTGGCTAGAGTGGCTTGTGTGGCTAGTGTGGCTTGTGTGGCTTGTGTGGCTAGAGTGGCTTGTGTGGCTAGAGTGGCTTGTGTGGCTAGAGTGGCTTGTGTGGCTAGAGTGGCTTGTGTGGCTTGTGTGGCTAGAGTGGCTTGTGTGGCAAGAGTGGCTTGTGTGGCTTGTGTGGCTAGAGTGACTTGTGTGGCTAGAGTGGCTTGTGTGGCTAGAGTGGTTTGTGTGGCAAGAGTGGCTTGTGTGGCTTGTGTGGCTAGAGTGGCTTGTGTGGTTAGAGTGGTTTGTGTGGCTTGTGTGGCTAGGGTGGTTTGTGTGGCTTGTGTGGCTTGTGTGGCTTGTGTGGCTAGAGTGGCTTGTGTGGTTAGAGTGGTTTGTGTGGCTTGTGTGGCTAAGGTGGTTTGTGTAGATAGAGTGGCTTGTGTGGCTTGTGTGGCTAGAGTGGTTTGTGTGGATAGAGTGGCTTGTGTGGCTTGTGTGGCTAGAGTGGTTTGTGTGGATAGAGTGGCTTGTGTGGCTTGTGTGGCTAGAGTGGTTTGTGTGGCTTGTGTGGCTAGAGTGGTTTGTGTGGATAGAGTGGCTTGTGTGGCTTGTGTGGCTAGAGTGGTTTGTGTGGCTTGTGTGGCTAGGGTGGTTTGTGTGGATAGAGTGGCTTGTGTGGCTAGAGTGGCTTGTGTGGCTAGAGTTGCTAGAGTGGCTTGTGTGGCTTGTGTGGCTAGAGTGGTTTGTGTGGCTTGTGTGGCTAGAGTGGTTTGTGTGGATAGAGTGGCTTGTGTGGCTTGTGTGGCTTGTGTGGCTAGAGTGGTTTGTGTGGCTTGTGTGGCTAGGGTGGTTTGTGTGGATAGAGTGGCTTGTGTGGCTAGAGTGGCTTGTGTGGCTAGAGTTGCTAGAGTGGCTTGTGTGGCTTGTGTTGCTTGTGTGGCTAGAGTGGTTTGTATGGCTTGTGTGGCTTGTGTGGCTAGGGTGGTTTGTGTGGATAGAGTGGCTTGTGTGGCTAGAGTGGCTAGAGTGGCTTGTGTGGCATGTGTGGCTTGTGTGGCTAGAGTGGCTAGAGTGGCATGTGTGGCTAGAGTGGTTTGTGTGGCTTGTGTGGCTTGTGTGGCTTGTGTGGCTAGAGTGGCTTGTGTGGTTAGAGTGGCTTGTGTGGTTAGAGTGGTTTGTGTGGCTTGTGTGGCTAGGGTGGTTTGTGTGGCTAGAGTGGCTAGAGTGGCTAGAGTGGCTAGAGTGGCTTGTGTGGCTAGAGTGGTTTGTGTGGCTTGTGTGGCTAGAGTGGTTTGTGTGGCTTATGTGGCTAGAGTGGTTTGTGTGGATAGAGTGGCTTGTGTGGCTTGTGTGGCTAGAGTGGCTTGTGTTGCTAGAGTGGCTTGTGTGGATAGAGTGGCTTGTGTGGCTTGTGTGGCTTATGTGGCTAGAGTGGCTAGAGTGGCTTGTGTGGCTAAAATGGCCTGTGTGGCTTCTGACATTAAGAAGTACCCAGGGAGGGGTCCTGTAATATAGTTCTATGAGATCTTGAGATTCCTTCTTTATAAAAATTTATACTAATTACTTTTAATTTGGGAAGCATCCTTTGCAGTCTTCGACAGGGAAGATAATAGAAAACACAACTGCCTAATTGTACTAAATAATAGTCATAAAACTAAGCTATGTTTTATACTTGTCTACTTAATTTGTGGCAACTGTTACACCCTGGGTGTAATAATCATAGTTTACTATATAAGTATGCATGTACATAGGGGCAATTCCAGTGTTTTGGATACATATGGCATTTCGCATAAAAAATTGTGCGATTCCATTTCAATACTGTGTAAAGATTTTAGTTCACATTCTTTTTGATGATTGCATAGTTTCATAGAGAGCACATTCTGTTACTAAATGTATAATATGGCAATATATATACATATTAACCTAATAGCATGCAGATTAAGCATCATAATACAAAACACAGTACCTGATTAAACATGATTAAAACTGTACACTCTGCAAGTTATATCACCAGCAGGATGCAAGCATTCTAAAACTCAATAAGACCACTACTGTTTACAGGCTGCCAGTGGGGGTCAACCACAGCATCCTGGGGTGTCCACTCAAAGCAATTTTCCATATATAGTAAAAACCCTTATAACTAAATAAATGCTTTAAAACATCCATGAAAATTTAGGTCTAATGGTTGACAATCTTCCACTTCATGATGTGGTATAATTAGAAAAGGGAAATAATACCTTAAAAGTATTATTGAACAAGTTGACACTCACCAAAAATAAATGTCTCTGTTGTGTGAAACCTGAGCCAGCCTAGCCCACAGCTGCTGTACCAATGCTTGGTCCAAACACATGTGACCAGTGTCTCTGGAGATGGTTTATCTCATACTGTACAGGCAATTTGTTAATCATGTACACTGTAGTGCTTAATTAATTATCTCAATATAATTATAACCAACACCTTAGCAATTAAATCATGAAAATGTAGTTTAACAAAATAAAGAATGTAACAATATCCATCATCTACTTAGCGTATGGTGCTGCCATCTTGTGGCTGGTAGCGACACTAGAATGGAAATTAAGATGTATACTATCTCTTAATTAGCATGTCAACACATATTACAGCATAACTATGAACATGTGTAGGTGTCCAAACTGCTACCTTACAAATAACTAGCAACTGTTATTGGTTAACGAAAAACCGTTACAGATGTGGCATGCTGTGGAACCTGTTTTGACCCTAGTGAAACATAATACTAAACTTTGTCTGTTATCTAGATCAATCAATTACAAATAATTTCAAAACCATAATAACATCTGTGTTTATCAAATTAACTATTTTTTATATAATAAAACTGGTAACATACTATGCAAACAGCCGTTATTTCACAAGCCACAATTATGAAATGAAATTGTTTTAACTGAATTGTTTAATTAGAAGGAGATGTAGAAGTAGTAAATGGGTCAAGAATGTTATATACCTCTCAGGCTCACTTTCCATGGAATCACTGTTACTTTTTGTCTGATATTTTTTCCTGTTACTTTCTTTCCTACAACCAACATCCCTTTTTTCGTTAGCCACTTAATTAGTGGTGAAATTGCCCTGAGGTCAAATACACTGAAAGGTATTCAAAATAATAATAACGCTTATTTCAGTACATACAAAATGGATGAAAGGAAGAAGCGTCATGCACAGTACAACAGGATATGGATTGCACCAAAAAGATCAGCATCATTCATGAATGAAGATGCCCAAAGAAGTCTGCTTAGTGACAGTGATAGTGATAAGTTTGTGTTAGACGGTGTACAGGTAGTAGCGAATGTTCACATTAATGAACCTTCTTCGGGGAGTGATTCTGAACAACACTCTGACAGGGATGGTGGTGGACCAGTGCAGGACTTGATTGATGCACCTGTGGTCAACCTCTCTTCAGATGAAGAACGTGACGAAAACAAAGACACATGCCTAGCTGAGGACTTGGTGTCCTGGAGATTTAAGCATACGATAAAACACAATGCAACAGATGATCTGCTGAAACTGTTGAAAAGGAATGGACTTGCAAATGTTGACAGCTTGCCATCATCTGCCCGTACTTTGTTAAAAAACAGACAGACACGTGAGAACCGAAGAAAAATCAGTCATGAACTATGTGTATCTGGGACTTGAAGATTCCATGAAGAAGAACTTCAACAAGTATCCTCAAGAAACGAAGAACAAAACAGACAGGATAAAGATTTCTTTGAACATCGATGGTCTTCCCCTGTTCAGGAGTTCCAATACATGTTTGTGGCCAATCTTGTGTGCTATCATGATTGAACCAGTCACTGTCTTCCCAGTGGCCATAACCTGCGGCACTTCCAAACCAACTAATTTAGATTTCTTGCTGGACACCATACAAGACTTGGATCACATTATGCAGTATGGGCTCCACTATGATGAGAAGACCATACAAGGCTTGGATCACATTATGCAGTATGAGCTACACTATGATGAGAAGACCATACAAGACTTGGATCACATTATGCAGTATGGGCTACACTATGATGAGAAGACCATACAAGACTTGGATCACATTATGCAGTATGGGCTACACTATGATGAGAAGACCATTCAAGACTTGGATCACATTATGCAGTATGGGCTACACTATGATGAGAAGACCATACAAGACTTGGATCACATTATGCAGTATGGGCTACACTATGATGAGAAGACCATACAAGACTTGGATCACATTATGCAGTATGGGCTACACTATGATGAGAAGACCATACAAGACTTGGATCACATTATGCAGTATGGGCTACACTATGATGAGAAGACCATACAAGACTTGGATCACATTATGCAGTATGGGCTACACTATGATGAGAAGACCATACAAGACTTGGATCACATTATGCAGTATGGGGTACACTATGGTGAGAAGACCATACAAGACTTGGATCACATTATGCAGTATGGGCTCCACTATGATGAGAAGACCATACAAAACTTGGATCACATTATGCAGTATGGGCTACACAGCGATAGAAATAAGCCAGAATATTTACTTGTCCGCCGGACAAGTAAGTTTTGAAATCTACTTGTCCGCCAAAATTTTAACTTGTCCGAGTGGTTGTCAAGGAGATTCGGGAAAAAAACATAAAAAAATCTGTCTTATTTTTATGACAACACAATGTTCCTGCTGTTTCGTTGCATGTACGTCTGAGTGACTTGTGATCAAAGACACAATTTGATTTAATCTGAAAATTTTGAAATTGATAAATTATATTTGCAACTATTTGTTTCGGTCCATTATCATTACTATATATATATATTCATCACGAATATTAAAACTAGACACGTTACATGATGTATACCAATATTTTAGTGATGCTGATATGAACGCTTTTATTAATAACAAATAATTATTACGATGATAGGAATGAGACAATTGTTATCCTTGCTATTTGTTATAATGTTGCAAAAACTGTTTTTGTTTAATATGGTATATACATATATAACATATAACACTGCTGTACAATTTTGGCATCAGTTTGTCATTGAAGATGGCACTCAACTATCAGGAACACGACCAATGCAAAGCCAGGAAATGTCACAAAAATCATAATAAACTATAATATAATATGATATTATTTTGTTCAATCTCTATGAACTTCAATATTAACAAAGCTCTGTATTTTACAAACGAAGATAATATTCAATTGATCACGAGCAAACAAACGCATATTTTTACTAAATTTTATATTACCATTTCAATTATGTACAAACAGTTTTAACGGTGCCCGAATTACGTCTACCGGGCGGAATATAATTTATAGATTTAGTTACGACGTAACGTCGCAGCCACACGCAGACCGACGTAGTTGGCGGAAGCCGACATATCAATGGCGGTTGGCACCCTGCCGCGCGTCTTGCATAAAATTTAGCTTCGAAAACTCGCAGTTTATGGTTAGAATAAATATTACACAGACACAACAATTCTGAAATTTCATTAATATTCCGTTTATCAACCATCACCATAGATTTACCGGAGAGCCAGTTATAAGTTTTGAACTTTTTATCGATTTGGGACTGGATCGGCTAACGACGTTCGATGACTTGGAAGACTGCCGAGTCCGCGTGGGTTAGGTGTAATAATGGTTAAAACTATATAATTATTCAAATAACAGGTAGCGATACAAAGTCTATTATTTCCAAAGTTCGTCAAATGTGATCCGTGGGTGGAACCAAGTTGTACGTCGGCCAAACTGAACGATTTACGATTTTATGAAATACAGCCTCGATCAACGATGGCTGATGCGGAGTCTGTCCTACGCGTGTGACAGAGCTAGGTCGGTGCGCTCAGCGGATGACCCTGTTAACGCAGGCACTAAACTTGGTCGAACGCTGAAATACAACACGCTAACGGCGGAACGACAAGACGCCGACACACTAACAAAATTGCAACGTGCGTGATTGCTAGCGAACTTCATTTACGTTTGAATTTCCTCAAATAAAAAGTTTGCAATGTTGCATGCGTCACCATTTACTGTAAATTTTCACTTGTCCACCGGATAACCATGTAAAGTCATTTTACTTGTCCGGGCCAAAAATCACTTGTCCCGGACAAACGGACAAATGCTTTTTCGAACGCTGGCTACACTATGATGAGAAGACAGTCGGATGAAAGTACTCAGAGTAAGAAGTCTTAAAACAAAAGCAATAATGGTCGAGCGAGGAAACAGCAGAGAGGCGGTCTTCCTTGCAATCCTGTATGAAGTTTGAATGGTTAAGTGGATTTCTACAATATTCTTAATTTTTGAGTTGTGTAGCGTATCATAAATACAATACATACTGCTGCAGTCTAATGAAAAAACCTAGTAAGTCACATTTTTCAATTGTTATTAGTTAAATCTACTAATTTTAATTATTTTATATATTTGTTCATCAATGTGACATTACTCTATCATGGTGATAAACAAAAAATGTCATATTTTAAATTCCATGAATGATTAAGTAATTATTTATTGGCTTACTAAATTTTTTTGAGTCTGTTCTTGCTAAGTTTTGACATTGCAAATATTACAGTGGTGCTTTGTAGAGACATTGCACAGGACCAAGTAGGTCCAAAAACACAATTGCAAAAAATCAAGCATCTATCAAGCACTGAGAAGCATAAATATTTATAGTAGGTAATTATTACAATGAATACCACTAAAACGTTACTTTTCAATTATATATATGCATGCATATAACAAAACAAATATATATGACCTGTAAGATTATTGCATGACACAAACATATTGTGTGACACAAGCTTGGTTACACATAGTTTATACCATTTTTGTAGATGTCGCAAGGACAATTTGTGGTAGTGGAGTTTGTCCACGAAGAAGCTGAGGAGGTGGTCCACAAGTCGTGGATACAGGCAACAGGGAATGTAGGTGACTAGTTATCTGGATATCATCAATTATTATATGTCGACAAGAAAAAAATACTGTATAATGTATTAGTTTTATGTTTAATAAAAACATGTTTTGTTGAAAAAATGATTCGTACGTACATACCAGTACATACTTTGTATGCATGTACCAGCTTTCCTTTGAAGATGTCACAATCAGATATCTAATCTGTTGTAGAACAACCTGTCACTGTGTACATTAGTAATGGTTGCTGCAGTCTGTTAAAACCACATGCCAACTAGTCTGTCTGCCTAACAAAAACAGCATCATTTCACAAAGCTGTCACATCTAGGCAAGCGTTGATAACGTTGTTCAGATAGCTTGTTTTATCAGCACGCTACGCTTTGGTAAACTGTTGTGTTTACTAATATCTTACAAAGAATATGCCCAAGTTCTACTCCTATAATTGAATCCTTTAATGCATTTTACAATATTTAGTTGGTACTATGTGATTTCTTTTCAGGGTCTCCACTGCTATTGGCCACCAAAGGCTGGAGCTTCAGCTAAGGCCAAATGGGCCGAGATACCTGACAAGGACAAGTGGAAATTGCATGAAGTCCGAATATTTTCATTTGCAGGTGGTAATCTTAATATTGTATATATAATAATATGTATATATATGTATGTATATATATATATATATATACGGTCCTTGGCTTTGTTAAGCTGTGATAAGCTATAATTATACATCCAGTGATCCAAGAAATAGAAACAATGTTTCTACATGAAAGATGTCCACTCACCATTAATGTTACAGTGAAACAATAGTTTATGTATTATGTACCATAAACTGTCCACATAAAAAGGCCAATGTGGTTTGAAATAAGCGAACACTGCATGGAAGTAATGCTACTGTTTCCATGCAGTTGTTTTAATCTACGCGTAATTGAAAAATAAACAGAATGAAATAAATATTATGATTATTTGGCTAATATGGTCTCAGAGCTAATAACAAATATATTTCTAACATCGTAGATACTTTGGCGAAAGCTCTGGTGCGGGCACGACGGACAGTGGACACTTCAAATGTTGACACTGACATAGAAGAATGCCGACGTCCCATCAAGAAGCCTTCAAAGTTTAAGAACTTTCAAACAGAAGATGCTGATGGTAAATATGAAATTAAGAGTGGGTAGTATCAAGTAAAAACATTACACAGATGGCATAATAATGTCAATTAAACAAAAATAGTTGTTGAACAAACCAGGAAATTGTTTAAATTGACCATGTTTATATTTAATTTGACAAGATATTACCGGGTACTTATTTTCTAAAGACAATAAAATAATGTTTATACAGATGAAGACGACGAGCAACTTGAGGCAACTGACAATGTCCGTGTTATCTCCAAGGCAGAACTACCTCAACCTCCTCGGCTTATTACTGCAAGTGGTAAGTGGGACTGACACACGGGTGAAATATAATTATTATGTACTAGATATAAAATTATGACTAGTTAAGATTAAATTGGACATAGTTGGTTGATTTTCACTTCATATTTAGTAAGACCATAAAATATAAATATGTACATATCAACAAGGTGACTTTATATGTGACTTATCATATAAACAATCACTACAATGTTTAACGATGGTTTCCGACAATGTACTAATTGTACTCAACAAGATAAAGTTCTCAGAGAGCTATAATTGGATGAAATACAACACATATGTCTATGTGTATGTATGCACATTAAATAAATGATATATGTTTGCAGATACGCCCTCATGTGCAAGACAGAACAACCAAATGTCCACATATCGACCTTCAACACCAGGTATTTACTCTGTGGTGCATGTATAACTGCTGTTTTCTGTACTTATCCAATACATACATATGAACAACTATATTAACGTTGTAATGTTATATTTTATTTGTAGTGATTTCTTAAGTTTTTTTCTGAAACATCCACCAAGGTTTTATGTTAGGCTAGCAGCTCATCTGTGATGTTTTTTCTTGAAATATGTTGTATATCATGTGGATGGAGAAATCAATTTACCTTAATTTAAGGTGTTTCTAGCCTGTAGCTTGCAGTTTGTGTCCAGAACTGGAAGTTGCATCCATATATTATATCATTGACTATTGTGTTTTGCCAGCTTGATAAAACATAACCTGTTGTTAGTTGGTGAAATGAAAACCTATTGGTGGTGACACATTAAATATTGTTATCTTTCACTTCAAAATTGTTGTGAATATTGTGTTCTGGACAATAAAAATCACTGTTTTCTGTTAATAGCATACACGCCAAGTGCACCGAGACAGTCAAAGGAACATTGTAGTGCAAAACGATTGTTCGCAGCCAGGTACATTAATTCAATAAAATGTTATATTTGTCTTCGATTACGCTGTTGCATTATGTTCAGACTGCACAAGTACTTAGATATACTAAATATTGACAATTATTTCACTCTTGTTTTCAAGTAAGACATCACCATCAAGAGCTAACGAAGGCATCCTATCTCCGACTGTTTCTGAGAGAGAAGACATTGTCACAGTAACAGGTAACAAAACCTTATATTACATTTAGTACTTGGGAAAATGAAATACACCTGCCAGTTTGAATATTGAGGAATATTTTAATCTGGATATTAACATGCTAAGTTGGGATCATAGTAAGTGCATCTCCTCCAATATGCCAATGTCCACTTGCCTCTTTCTAGGTTTCAGTTGCTTCCTTGGACCATAGGCCTCTCTACCAACTGGCGATGTACATAATGATAGTTATTTTCTTACATGTTTTTGAGGGATCTTTTTTCCTTAAGAGAACCCAGTGGTGATCAGATCACCACATGGCACCAGTATAAATGAGTAAATTGTTGTCCCAACTTCCATGAGTGGGTGTAAGCTAGTAGCAAATAATTAATTCTAACTATTTTGTTTTAGGAAAAATTTCATCGATAATAAACATGGCACGTCTGCATTCATATCAGCAAAATACATACAAGAGCATAACTCAGTTATCTGGTGATAGGTTTGCAACGCAGAACCCTGTTGCACGTGCAAAGCTTGGAGAAAACAGTGGTTGAAATGATGCAGATGCTGCGCTCTCTGACCAGTGTCAGTCGAGCAGCAGGAGAAGAACTGGAGGGTGTGCTACCGAGTCCAATCAATACACATGAAGAATTCGGAATGCTTTGTGAAAAACTGGCTGATCCCACCTTCAAGAAGCAACTGGTATATATGTTAATTTTGAGAAAATCAATCCTCATTTTGTCTTGATGCTAAAATCTACATTGATATTAAAATAGTTATATACCAATATTTCTGTAAAGATACAGTGCATTTACTCTAGTGAAGAGTGAATTATCACTACAGCATTGATAGATTATTTAGATATTAAGTGGAGTCAAGTAAGTAACGGTGGTTGGTTGAATCGGCAAAAAATTATTCCAGATGGTTTTAGCATGATAAAAGTACATTGTACTGAAGTAGGTTTGTGCAAACTGCCTTTCATATATGACAGAAGCATATTTGATTTCTGTTCACAGTGGTCTTAGAGGTGTTTCATAACAAATATTCATTATCTACTACATTGCAGACGTGCTACTTGCTTTTCTGGGGGACACACTGTTGGCGACTTTGTGCGTAGAATGCTGAGGAATGTCAGAACAAATGGCTTATGGTGTGGCTGCAGCCTGAAAGGGAAGAAGGGAAAGATTGCATTTATCCAGCTGTCAGTAGCCAGAGTCATAAACAGTAAGTTTAATTATGTCATAAATGGCCTTTCTTATATAACAAAGTAATTATTGTTGATTTTTGTCTTGTAATTTACAGGGTTCTTCTTCCATTATACGACAAACATCATTTTGATGATGATTCTAGCACTCCGTGAGTCCATGACAGGTTTTCCATTTACCTGCATGGGATCTTTTACTTCCTCTAGCATAGACACCAGATAGAAGGGACCAACGGCTTAGTGTCTTCCGAAAAATACGGGCCACGTAGGGTTAACGAAATTGCCCAAATTTCGACATCGTGGATGAAACTATAGCGATCCACTGCCTGGCCGGCACAAGTATTTGAACCCCTTTCCTTTGAATGACAGTCCAGCACTCTAACTGCTCGACCACTGCGCCCCATCAGACTTAGCTGCTTTACTTACTATAATAAATTAATGTTTCTGTACTTTTTTTTATAAAACAAATTGATATATGTTCATGTAGCCTGCTTTTATATAACAGTTTGTTGCTCCTTTTTCTCTAGAAGCATGCCTGAAGAATCACCCTAAAGCAAAGGCATCTGATGTGGAGGCTGACATTGCAGATACCTTGAAACATGCACCCAAGAAAAGAGGAGGGCCAAAATATAAGGTGATACTGGATTTTGATATATTTTAGCTGTCTTCTTGCAAAAAAGTGACTACTCATGTGAGAAACCCTGCAGTATATTTTGGTTCCCTTTGTAATAAGAGAATATTAAGCCCTGCAATGGGTTAGATACCAATCCACCCTGTCAACAAATAGTTGTGGTCAACCATAACATGTCTTCTAAGACTAACAAAGTTAATTAACACGGAGCATGTGTTCATGGCTGGCTCTATGATTTGTCCATTTGTTAGCACGTCTGTGATGCTGATCATCTGTGTATTTCATCAATGCTATCTTATATTTCAACTGAGTTGTAGTTATAAAAATGTTGGAAAAAAATATGTGTTTTCCAATTCAGAGTGACATGCAATGTCGGTGGTGTCATGAGTTTCACCTTGTTTTGAAAACGGACCTGGTGCCGCCTTGAGTGGCCACACATTTTAATTTCACACTGGTGTGAGAAACTCATGTCATGATTGTTTAACTCACTGTACTCTTAATAGAATGAATACTGTTTGTTTTATGGTTAAATATCTGAATTAAACATTATTTTTATGTTCTTCTGTTTAGGCACCGGCTTCAAAGAAACGCACCAATGACATCGAATTTGTTGAATCGTCTTCGCCTTCCTCTAAGAGTGACTGAGATGTTTAATGATTTCTTAGGAGCCCAATCTTGGGCTAACACAGCGGTCTGTGCACATGCATATGGGTAGTTTGTTCATTTATTTTTATTATTGGCAGTTTGGATGAAGTAAATGGAAGGTTCTTGATGGCCGTTTGAAATGCAATTGGGAACAGTTTAATAAGTTCATTATAAACTTATTTTAAAGGGTTTTGATATTTACATTTTATACATTTACAAGTTATAATAAAGATATATATGTATAGCTAGGTCTGTCAGGGAGTAGTGTTAGTTCTAACGACTGGATACTACACTATATAACAACTTACCTTTATTTTCTATGCTTAAGTTTCCCTATAGAAACCATTAATTGTGTTGAACGATGCTTTATCTTGGTGTTTTGGTGATTTTTGTAGATGTGTAAACAGCTTAATTATAATGCCTTTGTTTACTTGTGATTGTTGTAATACCCTTTATATAATTTCCTTCTTGTGAAATACATCATAATATATTATAACAAACGTTTTGTTGTATTTTTAGACCATCATGTTCACAACTGTATAATATACTGTACTGTTGTTTGAATATTTAAATGCAATAAAATGCTTCCAGAGCAATGAATTAAAAAGTGTGTTTTAATGTAAATCATGATCATGTGTCACTGGTTTGTAAAGTCCCAAAAAAGTGTAGTGTATAATATTATATATAGTACTAAAACTTACTCAATTACTTAGCGCACGCGTTTGCATAATGCTGTAAACTTCTTAAATTTAATTTTTATTTGTTTATTTAAAAAAAAACTGCCCGTGAATGGCACGATGCGCAACTTATCTTATGATTTCTCTAAGTCAGTGATGTCACAATAACGGAAACCGACCAACGAAGACGAAATGCATTAAGGACGAAGAAGACGAGTTCGGGTAAAACATGATCACGTAACCGTGGGCTGGATAGCGCCGACGAACACCCCGAGTTCAACTTCGTAGCACGAGGAAAATGTCTACATTGGCACCACCTAGCGATTAATACATATATTAAATCTGAACTTTTTGATAGGTGGCGCCAATGTAGCGAATTTTCCTCACTATGTTCGGACGATCGTAATTATCACCAGTCCACTCACCAATAAGTGCTGCTGTACGTTTTGGGGGCTCTGCTAACTTATGCGATCACCCCAACGTTACTAACAATACTTTTTGTTTGAATGTAACGTGTACTAAACGTGGCAATAACGTGATGTCTCCGTGTGAAATGTCCACGTGGTGACCACGTAATTGCGACCATATAAAATCACTTTTACGTAGAAAATGCCACGTTGTGACACCATCAACGTGTTCTAGAGGTTGTGGTAACGTGAAATTGCACATGAAAACCACGTTGTGACCACGTAACTGCGACCCAACAAAACCACGTAGTTTCTACATAAAATGCCACATTGTCACAACGTCAGCGCAACGTGGCTGCCACGTGGTAATTACGTAGAAAATGCCACGTTGTGACGTCATCAACGTGTTTTAAAGGTTGTGGTAACGTGAAATTGCACATGAAAACCACGTTGTGACCACGTAACTGCGACCCAACAAAACCACGTAGTTTCTACGTAAAATGCCACGACACGTGGTATATACGTAGACGTGGCTGACACGTGGTATATACGTAGATGTGCTGGGTAAATATTTCGGCAACGTAGGTTCACTTCAGTTGGAGGTTTTTGTGAGCGACAGCCAACACTCCTCTCGGCACAGCGAGAACCCAGATAGCATTTCCGTCTTCGGCAAAGAATGGCAGCCTATAGCCTGGAATGCCAGCCTTGGGCCAATGTTGCTTGTAAATCGGCAACCATTAATTTCTTGGCAGTAGCTTGGAATGCCAGCCTTGTGACAATGTTGATAGGCCAGTACTATGCTAAGCATCGGAACTGCCAATGTTGGACCAACATTGGCCCGACAGACATCCGGATCTTGATCAAATGTTGGCAACCATGTTGGCCCAAATTGGAAATGCTATCTGAGACAGGGTTTAATATCCCACATTGCAGGGGTCGGCAACTTGCGGCCCGTAGGCTAACTGCGGCCCGCGCAGATGTTACATGCAGCTCACGGAGTAGACGCGAGATTACACATGTACACAATGCAACCCGCGGGATGATGACACTTAATTGGTGCACCTTCTGTGGGCGCAAGAACCCACTGGATCATTCACTGCATCATCCCTCAAGAAAGTGTTGGTGGCATGTAAATGAAACAGCCGAAACATAATGAGCGTGATCATGAAGACTACATTCGTGCTTGTAGCCTAAACCACCGGCAGTTCAAACACATTCTCGCCGATATGAATGCGCAATATTAAGAGACCTTCTGTACTTCTGCGAAGCGTGCTGGCTGAGTTGAGGAGCTATAGTGCGCCGTGTGTATCAGCTGATCGAGCCATGGGATTAGCTTGTTTGTGGAACAGAGGCTTCAGATTTACCGAAATTCGTTGACCCTCATATTCATTGGACATCAAGGCGCATCTCAATCTGCTGAATGTCCAACTACAGGAGAGGACAAATCAATGAGATTTTACAGTTCGTCTGCGCTTTCGATATCACGATGCTACTGCCGAACGCCATCAACGGACACGTATCAGTACCCCAGAATAAACCCTGGAAATCCGGACACATATATAGGCCTACTATTCAGAGCTTGCAACAGAAAGTTAATTGTTGATATCTTCCATTAGGATATCGACGACGCGTCGTTAGCTATATGCAATGAGCTAGCTCGTCGAATTGCCATGCGATTCTGTGATACTCCAGACAACCTCCAAGGAGTTCGATCTGTCGCATGCATTTGCCGACGGAACTGTGTCCTTAACAAACATGCCAAGCGCACATTGCAATCTGTTTGGCACAGCTTACCACAACATTCGCTTTATTTTATGTCTACAAACACCATTCACTATGCTTAACGTAAAATGTATGTTCTTTTATAACATGGCATGCAGTGCTTAGGTCTGCTCAAAGCGCTTTACACTTCACACCTTGCATAAATGTTCAATTGAAGACCATCTCGGCTTATCTGGGACGCCGTCGGATACACGGCAATTGGTACGAGAATACTATTCGTTCACAAATACCTTCCGATGTCTGTATATAGCGTTGTACTCACTCATACAGCTAAGTGAACTGGGACAGCGTGGATTGAACGAACTTGCACAAGGTTCGAAACGGCATCAAAAGGATTCGATTGAGAGTGCGATTCTCTGAGTGCCGTCACCGCGACCCACGTGTGCCGCAACAGCCTAATTTACTGCATGACCCACGCAACTATTGACTGCATGACCCACACAAACATCCTACTGCAATGCATCTAGCGAGTGTCTTTATCAAAGCTATAGGTATTGAAAATTAGCATATCTTCGTTGTTTATCAACTGACATCCTTTGACTGCACAACTGTGTGGAACAAACAGTACGACACTTCTTTGGTTTTCAGGATTTTTTTACGAATTGATGCATCGAATAACGAAAAAGGCACCGTCAGCAATCAAACAATAATTTAATAATAATATCGGAATTTATATAGCGCCCGAATCTACTTGAAATAAAATGCTCTCAGGCGCTATAAACAAAGCAGCATAAATTAAATAAATCTATAAAATATAGATTATTTAAAAAAACTACATAGTGTAAAAGAGTTCATTTGAACATAACAAATAAATAAATACATAGAAATTACACTTATAATACACACATGAATAAAACATTACGAATAAATCATTAGTGTATAGCAATGTCATTAAAATGAGAGCGTGACTCGATCACGTCAATCGTATGCCAGTTTAAAGGTATATGTTTTTAAATGTCTCTTGAAAGAGCTGAGAGTGTTCAGTTGTTTAATGTTCTCAGGCAAGTCGTTTCACAGTACGGCCGCGTGTTGGTTGAAATAACGAACGTTCACCATAAGTTACAGTCAGCAGCACAGGTACGACGAGAAATGACTTCTCCGTTGATCTTATGGTACGAGTAGGTTGATGTTTCTGCACAATGTCACTCATGTATGCCGGTGACAATCCGTTGAGCACTTTAAACGTACAGGTGTTGACCTTAAGGCTAAGCCGGTATTTCACAGGCAGCTACTAGCCGATGTAGTTCGCGTAACACAGGCGTTGTGTGCCCGCTCTTGCGTGTCCTGGTGATTAGGCGAGCGGCGCAGTTCTGTATACTCTGCAATCGTTCAATTAGTACCTGAGGCAAACCTTGCAGCAGCACGTTTCTATAATCCAGGCGAGATGTTAACAGTGCCTGGTCTAGAATCTTACAGGCGTCATTTGTGATGTATTGCCTAACTTTGCCAATATTTCGGATGTGCTAGAAACATAACTTGGAGATCGCATTAACCTGTTTCTGCAATGTTAAGCCGTTGTTCACAATAACTCCAATATTTTGAGTTTGCTATTATTCCTTCACCTCATCATGGGTGGCTGGCAGAAACCTTTGAAGCGGGATTCCGTCAAACATAACGTCATCGTCCAATGCTGTTTAGTAGATATCACTTGGGTTGCCGGTATCAATGTTACGTCGGATAGTAACGACTTTGTCCATATAAAAGTAACCGAAACCAATAGCTAACTGTTCGGCCGATTCATGGGTTGGTAACATTACGTATCTCGTGTTACCCATCAAAATTTAAGGTCTCGTTAATTTCAACAGTTGTTTCTGATCCTTCCCGCAGTCTCTCATCTTTGTCGAAAAGAATGTTTTCTTTCCACTGATCATCAGTTTGTTAACTGCATTGCATTGCTCCCTGAACAGCTGCCGATGAACGGTGAGTTTGGTTTGCCGCCATACCTTCTCTGCTCGCCTGCGCGCGTGTTTGGCGTGTCTCAGTTCATTTGAATACCATTGCCCGTTTGGTCTCAGTGTTATCAAATTTCTTGTTGGTCGACAACAGCTTCAATTCCCGAAGTGTAGGCGTGTACAAGTCATTTAGCGGCTTATCCGTG